>SMLS01064653.1:0-16539 GCA_004785975.1 Popillia japonica
TGTTTGAAATCGCTTCTGATGATGTTCAAGGAGTTCATATTTTGGATGCAGCTAATTTGGTGCAATATTCTTCTATGGAACCTTCGAATAGCTTCTTGCACTAACTTTGTACATTCTGACCTTTATCTCTCAATGTAAGCAAGTCACAAGCCACAATGTGTTTAACTTAACAACCGCAATTGGAGATTTTAGAATCACCTGATTCAGCTTAAGGAGCTATGGAGACGAGCATGATTGATTATTCCTCAGACTAGAACACCTACCCAGGTGGTAACTAACAAGGAAGTATCACCTTAGTAAGCATTAGAATGAATCTTAATTAATATTCTGTGTGTGTATCAATTCTATCTAAGCATTGTTTGACACATTCTAATTAACAATTTCAGATTTTGGTCAAAAATTATTCTTGCACGCCGACCACCACGGAATAACCTTCATCATTTCGTGTCCACTCATGAGTACCCTGCTAGAAGGAGATGGAGGCGGGGGCGTAGGTTGACGTCACGATGCGATTTGTGCGTGACAAAACTGTCGTCCTTACATTAGGTTTCCGTCACGTAACATTTTATAAGCGACCGCGATGGATTCTTTTGTTTACACTTAAATCATGGAAATTGCTTCGTGTCCAACGAACGTCTCCGTATTCTGACTCCGCATACTAATTGGATTTTAAGCCGTTGCAAGCTTCAGTTACGTTTACAGGACAGTGTCGCTTATTAGTGGGTGGGAAGTTTTATTCTGAATATTGGTTGATTAAAATAAATTTCAAATTCAGAAGGATTTGTAAGGCTCCAAAAATATTACTGTGGGGGTTATCCTCTAAGCCCGCAGCCAGATCAATCAAATTTTTAAAATTTCCGAATAACTCCAATAATAATTTTGCTGCTTTGTGTTGAATATTTTTCTGGACGTAAACAAATTACATTTTATGAGCAGCAAGCTGCAGATGTTTTCTGGATTTTTTTCTTGAAAATGTTTAAGAAATTCATACTTGTTATGGAACAAATGGGCTGGTTATGTATGTACTTTTAATAATAATAATAATAATAATAATTATAATAATAATGGTTTCCCAATTGGTTTTGCAATGCACCCAGGATGCAATTGCTCCTTATCACTGGCTAGTAACCAGTGATAAGAAGCTAAGCTAATGATTGTAACCAAATCACATCTAGTGAGCCCCAAGGTCCAGAAGTTGTTTGGAATCGTCTCTGATGAAGCTCAAGGAGTTCATATTTTGAATGCAGCTAATTTGGTGCAATAGTTTTCTTCTTCGAATAGTTTCCTGCTTACCACTAAACAAGTTCTTCTAATGATCTAAAACATCTGTTAATGGTACTCAAAACTAATCTCTTGTGTTTGTAGATCCAAATTTAAATTACACAACCGCAATTGGAGATTTTAGAATCCAATCGAACATCACTGCTACAATTAACTAAACGGATGAGAACTCGTTTTAATTACCGATTCCAGTCGTATGATAACCCGAAAAGACGGAGATTGCTGCCAGTGATTATTCCTTCACTACTTGATGCGTCACGCATTGACATAAGCTCCCATCTTTCTTGAACGGGCGATATGTATACGATATGCAGACCAGAAACAAATAATTCAGAAGCCGTATTTGCTTTCTGCCGTCGAAATTAATTAAATTGCTTCGCTACCGTCTGCGTATGGCCAGATTTGTATACAGACGTTGTACTTACAACATATTTAATAAATCGAGTCTCATTAAGATCATTAAAATTGCGTGATGGTTGTCTGCGTTTTTTTGCTTCCACCATTACAGTTCGTATTTTCATAATAAAGATGTGTATAAAAAAGGAACTCGTCAATTATTACAATACACAGTATTCACGACGAAAATTGGCGAACGACAATTACTAATAAATATCGAAACGAGGATGAACCCGATTTAGCTTGCTATTGTTGTATAAGATGAAGATAACATTCTTCATGCACCATGGGTCTCTGTGTGCAAGAGGTGTTAAACCAGCACCAACATAAATATGCCTCATCACGTGTTTCACGCTTGCAATCGACCTCCCCAACAATATATTTATGCGTCCTGTAATTTGTCCGAAAAATTTGTTACAATTCAGAGCTTCCGTCGATCTTTCACACTTGGAATTCTCTTCGAGAGTGAAATTTTCAATAATAATCTTTCGTGTGCAAAGTTTTTAGTTCTAATTGTAAGTGTGAAATGGCAATAGTTGGGGATTTTCCTTTTTAGTTGCGTTCTTAAAGGATCTTGACAAAAGTGTGAATGGTTCATCAGTATTGATTGGCCAAATTTACTTTAAGTGTAAGTCTCAGTCCCAAACCCATAAGAATTGATGGGCAAGACATAGATTGGAAGAAGGAGATGAATTATCTAGGCTTTATATTGTGATGGAATTGCCACAGGCACAAAAAATCTCAAAACTCATATTAATACTCAAACAATAAAGGCATATTCATAAAGGATACTAATATCAGGTTTACGATGACATTCACCCGATGCATAAAGATTTCTCAGATTAAGAAAACTCTTGCAGTCTAATTTAATTTTTTTTTTCTTTATAAAAATTAAAAACTTGCTCTTAGCTTATTACTTCTACCTCCAGTAGTAAATTTATAGAGTGTAAATGCCAGAAATTAATACAAAAAATCCCACGACAAATGTCAAATGTCGATTTCAAACGTAGATTACGAGCTAGCAAAGAATCATTAACATAATTCAGAATGAGTCACTATTGTAATGTTCTAATTCACCACATACCTTATTGTAAAAAGATTGTGGAAAGAAATAAGGCTTCCAAAATTTCACTTTGACGCAAGCCATAACAACTCACAAAGCAGGTAATTTCATGAAAAATATCGTATGCCAGAGGTGTTAGGCATCAAAAGAAAGGTAAGAAGGTCCCAATATCAGTTTCCAACGAAAAGGCCAATTTCAACAAGATCTTCAAAATGCATCTTCATATATCCGAAACAAGAAGGAACATCTCTCATTTGCCAAACTGCATCAGGAGACGTTTTGAGATATGGGCAACACAAATTTTACCTTCGTTTGAAGATCCAAAAAGAGGACAAAAAGTTAATTATGTGAATTTGAAGTTTGCAAAACGTTTCGCATTTGTTTTTATCACGACGCTACTCACCTGCCAATTAGCGCACGGAAGTTGCGAAAAAAAACTGAGGAATGCATCAACAAATTCGCATCATTCTCGTATTAGCCTTCGAAGGAGGCACCACGTTCGAATCTGACATTGCCCAGAAAGAACAGCTGAGTTCCTGTAGCTGAGATCCAACCTGAGTTTCCAGAATTTTACCTGATACACCTGTGAACCGAGGACGACGCCATCTACCAACCTCGAGAGATACCTCGTCAAGGAATATTATTTAAAATTAAATGAAAGGTCAGTGAATTGAAAAAAAATTCCATTTGTGAGTTGAGTTATGTGATGACATTTTTTTCTTTCTACAAGCTCTTTTATTTTGAGTTTATTTGCAAAACAAATACGAGGCTAGAGTAAACCGCAAGACATAGCGCCATCTTGCGAGAGTTGTTAAACTATTAATGAAAACAACCCCATTTTCTTATTTAATAATTTAATGTAATTTAAAATTAAGATTAAAGAAGATAAAATCCATTTATCAATTGAGACCTTCAACAATTTTTTTTTCTATAATTATAATTTGTTGAAATTGTTAATGTTAAACAGAGTTATTTTATTATTTTTCCCGAAGTGAACGAAAAGTATTTGACGTTCGAGTTTATTGTATTTATGCGTTTTCTTTTGGGTTTACAATAAAGAGCGTTTGTTTTGTTACTTATAACCATTAGTTTTAATCGGTTGTATGAGGCTAAAGCGAGTCGCCAAACCTTCCTCCCTGAGAGCCCATTCTAAGATTAAAAAAAATAGACAGAGTCTCATGCTAAAGATTTGAAGGTTAATCGGAACAAGTAAGTATTTTATTTTATTTCATTTTAATTTAATTATCGCAATATTAAATAATAATAAATTTTTGTAGAACAAGCATGAGCTTGAAGTAACGAACAATGCAAAAATGGCCCTAATGGTCTGTAGAAACTTCGCGGGAAATAATCGGGGATGCAACCCAAAAATATTGCTCTAGATGTTTTACTGACCAAGCATACGCCTCAGCCTCCTAGAGTTGAAGAAACCTGGGACATGCTTTTAGACGATTTGTAACGAAAGTTCAGCTTTGTGAAAAGATTTACCACAAATCTTAGTACGAAGGGCAAATGGGACAAAACACATGTCCAAACTTAATAGCAATTTCATCGAATGGTACACCGATAGCTCCAAAATGGCAGAGGAAACTATACCACTTTTTTGTTGTGGGTTGCCACACCAATATTTTCGCCAAATTTCAGTATGCTAGATTTGACATTTGTGAAAGTGACGCAGTGTTCAGTACATCTGTTTTTGTGCATGTTTCGATTTTTCCTATGGAATTAAATTTGCAACAACGAGTGTGTATTAAATTTAGCGATAACAACGGATTCAATGGTGCAAACACCTTGGAAATGTGTTTCGGAAATGATACTCAAAAAAAAACATCAGTTTACCAGTGGCGGAGATGATGAACGCAGTAGTAGGCCGTCGACATCGAAAACCGATACAAACACCGATAAAGCGAAAGAAATGGTGACCGAAAACCGTAAAATAATCAGAGAACTGGCGAATGATTTGAATATTGCTTATGGATCCGTTCAAGACTTTATAGTTAATGATTTGGGTTTGCACCGTTAGTGCCGAAAGACCTAAATTTCATGCAAAAAAGGGGCGTCCCAAAGATATGATTTGCAAGGCTGGATGCAACCCAACATTCATCATAAGCGTCATTACTGGGGACGAAACATGGGTTTATGAGTACGATAATCAATAGTTCAGGCGAGCCAGTGGCCAGCACCCAGTGAGCCACGCCCGAAAAAAAACAGGTCGTTTTCAGTCGAAAAAGAAGGTGATGCTTACGGTTTTCATGGATTTGCGCGAGTTTCTTACCAAAAACATAACGAATACCATTCCGCAGCCACCAAATTCACCTGAGTTAGCTCCTTGCTTCTTTCTCCAGTTTGATACACTCAAAAAACCATTGCGGAGAAGCGTTTTAGCAGCCGATAGGAGGTAACACATAAATTGAACAATAAGACGGCTTTTATGGTTATATCGAAAATCGAGTGCAACAAATGTTTTGAGAACTGCATCTGCAACTATTGGCATAAGTCGATGGGAATTACTTCGAAGGGGACAACACCCGTTTTGAAGAATAAACTTGTATTTTTGATTTTGAGAGTAAATTCCCGAAACTTTTTCATCAAGATGGTATGCGCCTAGAACCAAATATTTTGAAAGCTTGGAGATGGACCCAAGTATCTTCCAGGCATACACACTATTAAAAGATGCATTAAGTCCAACATTGACAGAAGCTACAAAAAACAAGAGATGATCATAATGTCTGATAGTTAAGCAGCCATCAGGGCGCTGAACTACAATATTATCAGCTTCAAGATGGTTTGGGAGTGTCTAGGCAAACTAAACGAGCTAGGCAAAAGTAACAAGGTAACCGTATTGTGGGTTCCGGGACACACAGGAATGAAAGAAAATGAGATAACAGATAATCTCGCTAAGAAGGGGATCAGAATACCTTTTGTAGGCCAGTATTTGGACTTTTTGCAGGATAAGTACCAATGTAATACTGGAGAAGGGCAAATGTGAAGTAGTGCATAGAAAATAAGGCATATATAACCAAAAGAGATACTCAGAATGCATTAAGCTCAGCAAAACCAATATTCGTATATTGACAGGGAGCTTTTCAGGTCATTGCAAATTGAACGTACACCTAAATAGGCTTGGAATAATGAAGGATGCCAAAGGTAGATTTTGTGAGGAAGAAGATGAAACATCCAATCTTACATACACACAGCTCTAAAGCAATTTGTTAGAAGATCAATACATTTTGTTGTTTGTAAACGTGCAACAGACAAATGTAGACCGAAATGGTCTCTGCTCTAAACGGTTAACGCAAATGTTTTCAAGCATGGTGTAAAACGAACATGCAGCTTGCGTTTAGCACTGATTGGAACATGATCCTACAGATTTACTCCATAAGATAAAAGATAAGGACGAAATATTTTTTCTGCCGTTTATCAATATTCTGAAATATCCAAAGCAAACAGCATATTTGATCCTTTCTAACGGACAAGGTCCGTGCCATCGCTATCTCAGCGCTAGCGTTAGCGTACTAAACGAAATTAAGCTCCCCGTCATCATCAGAACGATCTCGAGAGTGAACTTGCTCTCAAAACCGGCACACGCTTACCTAATACATACAGCCAATATCGTCGGTCGGTGCAATACATGTTCTCTCGACACGGGAGAAAGCAACAGCAAACTCAAAGTATTCATACATAAATTTGTTTGTACAACATGAACACACGGTCGCTACCGAGTTTATTCCGTCGCTATTTTGTTTATTTGCTGCTGCCAGTGCCGCTCAATTTGCAGCAGTATGCCGTGTGTCGTTAGTTGTTGGCGCTCAACTAGCGTTTAAACGCTCTGAAAAAGGACGGAGATAACTTTCACTGGTTTTCACATGACCCGCTTTTCGGTTGATATTGTCCTACTTCGTCGCCCGTAGGATTGCGATATCGATGGGATTACAAGCGCGCCCCCCAGTGGTAATTGATGCAATTGCAATTTCCGTATCGATTTAACAACGCGATACAGTAATGCATATTTCGGGCGCATCGTTGCTTATGCATTTGAATGATGGTGGATGAGAATTTGAATTTACATTTTTTACCAATTCGTTGCGGAAATTTTTAAACAAAATTTGTAGGTACCTACTCATATGTAGTTCCATTCAAGTTTGTTTAATAACATGTATGAATACGTGCGTGGAGATATGGCTTAGCACCTATGGTTAAAGGCGTATACGCAGATATTGAAAAAATTCCTTCACAAAAGGGCCACCCAATGCGAGTCGATAAGGATACGTGCGCTCGTCATCGATTCCCTTTCCTATACATACTCACATCGTCCGTGAGTTACCACTTCAGTCAACGGTGTGTGAGGCATTTATTTTCATTAAAATACAATGTGCGATAAATTCATTACGAACGATACGAGGGTTTTAGTTGGATAACCATATACGACGACTCAGCAATGCTGAATAGCAGTGCTTTCAAAAATTTTAATGAATGGATAAATTGCAATTTTAAAAATTAATATGATCTATGAATATTATCAATACCTCTTTTCTTTCATTAAAGCCAACCAGGAAAAATGTTTTTCATTAGTAGAGACACATTTTAGGACTTGGTGAAAACCGATTCGTAGCATGACATGGTCCGAAGATTACAATGACAAATATGTAGTTGCAAAAACGCAATCTTCATGCAGTTAACTATTTCTGGGTTGAGGGGATGAGTACTGGAAGCGTATAGGTATCGACATTTTATAATTGCTTGAAAAATCAACGATGTTGTGCGCATTCTTTTTATACCAATAAAGTTGGTCTCCATATCAGCTAGCGTGCGTAGCGTTGTGGACTCGATCTACGCCTTCTACCCTGTTGCGCGACTTCCCCGTGTTGCTTATGAAACGGTGAGCCTGCAAAGCTGTCGTTTGCAAAATTTAAAATATACGATTATTATTATTAATAATAATTAATTAATAATTCTTAATATTGTGCACAATATTGCACACTGAAAAAGACATTTATCGACAGGAATCGTAGACGAACCACCAGGGTGACAGGCGTAGATCCAATCCATAGCGCTACGCACGCTTGCTTGTACGGAGACCAACATTAACGGTACAAAAAGAACGCGCACAACAACGTTGATTTTTATTAGAAACCAGGGCGCGTTAGGTTAAAAGCTCGTATCCTGGTACTCAGGGAAGACCCCCATCAAGGAAGGGAAGAGATCCATCAGGATCCGTGTCGGAAAACCCTTTGGAGCTTGATTTCTCCAACATCCATGACAATTGGGATTTGATATCTGATCATACAGGGTTGTCCGAAGAATCGTTTACACGTCTGCTTAGTTTTGTCGTTGTCAACTCATACTTCAGTATTGGAGGAAGTTTCTACTTACAAACGTTTGGTACACCGATGGGATCGCCAATCAGTCCTATCCTTGCACAGATTGTCATGGATGATCTATTGGACACTGTCTTGTTCAAGTTGGATGTTGGTTTGCACTTTATTTATAAGTATGTTGATGACATCATTTGTTCCGTACCTGTGCGACATAAAGAGGTACTCTAGAATATGCTCAAATTCTTGCAATGAAAAATCCATTTTTGGATTTCGAAAGGGTCTTTCAGTTTTAGACCCTCTTGTCTTCCTACATAGGCTAATCTTTTCTCCATAAACAGTTTATGATGGCAGCGTTTCTTGATATAAAAGCTGCCTACGATAATGTGAATGTTCATATTTTACCTAAGCTTTTGAAACAGTTGGGAGTCTCAAGCAAAGTTACTTTCTGTATATTTCATTTGTTCAATTGTAAAACACTATTCTTAAGACATAATATCTTTAATCTACGGAATAGAGTCTCGTTCAGAGGTCTTCCTCAGGGATGCTCTCTTCTCTTTAATATTTATTCTCATAATGTCCATCGTTATATTACCAATGAAATTGGTCTTCTTCAGTATGCCGACGATATTACTATATTTACGAGACACGCATTTGCAGTTCACGGTTGAACTTGAAACTAATAATAGCTTACGTTTCTTGGTTACCAAAGTTATACGAACTTCTGATTATTCTTGATTGGTACCAAAAACCAACTTCCTCCGGCAGGTTTATCAATTTTCACTCCAACCACCCAAAAAACTAATAGGTTAACACTGTTATAGCTATGAAGAATAGAATATCACATATTTCGAATGAACAGTTCCTTCAGAACAATCTCAAATAAAAAAAAACAGAACGCATACCTGAGTACTTTGAGCACTATTGATTATTATTATTATTATTTTTATTATTATTATTACTATTATTATTATTATTATGTAAAGCCAATATTTCTAAACAAGGCTCAAGAGCTAAGTTTCTAATTGCTAGGATGATTAGCAAAGTCGCTAGCGGTTTGGGCAAAGTGTAATTATAACAAGTGCAAAAAAAGATTAAGGCTCACCGTTGTTTTAACAAAAAAATTGTTTAGGTCCATTTTGCATTCAGTCGCTGGATTTAACAGTATTAAGAATCTTTGGTGAAGTACAAAATTAAAAATGGAGAGATTTGTGTGCGGCCTTCTTCTGATTATTATTAGGAAGTCATTTAAACGGTTAACACAAGGTGATTTAACAGTATTAAGAATCTTTGGTGAAGTACAAAATTAAAAATGGAGAGATTTGTTGCGTCTTTCTTCAATCAATAGGCAATCACCTTGTGTTAACCGTTTAAATGACTTCCTAATAATAATCAGAAGAAGGCCGCACACAAATCTCTCCATTTTTAATTTTGTACTTCACCAAAGATTCTTAATACTGTTAAATCCAGCGACTGAATGCAAAATTAAAAATGGAGAGATTTGTGTGCGGCCTTCTTCTGATTATTATTAGGAAGTCATTTAAACGGTTAACACAAGGTGATTGCCTATTGATTGAAGAAAGACGCAACAAATTCGGAACTAATCCTACCGATTAAGCGTTCACATCTGGTCCTTGCGCCCGTGTTTAAATCGAACACTCTGCAGTGTTTGGTGGTTTTATTACTAAGTAAGTCTAAACAAAGCTTCATTGAGCTTTAATGAGGTCTGCTATATCGAGTTGCGGCACGTCAATTAATTAAAACGTATTTAGGGAAATTGAATTAACGCTGGTTAGAGGAGCAGGCGACGATTTCCATGTGCTACAATCCTATACGTTACACATAATCATCAGCGGTTAGAACGATTATGTTTATTATGGTGTAATAGCATATTACTGCGAGCAATAGCATCGTTAACGTTACTACGTTCAGCGCCAAACATGAATAGTTTGTACGAGGGATAAGCTATTATACAATTATTTAGAACTAAAAAATCTACATGATTTTATCTGTCAATTTAGTTTGTGCAGTTCGGTTGAATAGTGTCTGAGAAATAGTCTATACATAGATTAAGCTTCTGTTATCGAAAAAAAAAATGGAATTATCACGAGAGAACTGTCGAATAATTATTTACTATGACCTCAAAAAAGGCTTGAGCGTGTATCAGCGAGGAAAGTTTAAAATCGCCATTTGGGGATTTTGGGTTAACCCCGAAAATATTGCCGCGGTGAAGATAGTGGAAAAGAACAAGCGCATTACCTATGCCATGGTAGAATCCAATCTGAAGATTGGATCCTCTAAAAGTGAGATCAATATTGCACGATCATTACATTTGAAATTGGTTGTAACTCGATTTGTACCCCATAATCTGATCTAAATTTACAAAAAGCCGAACGTGTTAGAATTTGTGAACAAACTTTAGATGTGCTGAATGCTGGAGGCTATCAAATTATTTGTAAAAGTGTAACTGGCGATGAAACGCACATACCGTTTTTTGATCGTTCCATTCCCCAAGAAGAGTTTGGGTACATTGTAACGGACTCGCTTACATATCTACTTAAGTAAAAATACTATAATTAAGTGAATATGTTACTAATATAACAAAACAGATATATAAATAAATATAGTTTGTTGCAAAAAAATGGTTACAATGACATATGTATAAACTAGGGAAACACAAATACCTGGGATTATTGCTTCGTTGGACGCCGGCGCTTGGTGCGGCTGCTGGTCTTCTTGGGTAATTTCAACCTTTTTCTTATTTGTGACAATGGGTTTCTTAACTTCCGGGGTCTCCCTGCTGCTGGAGTTATCTTCTTGAGTTTTGATGAACCCTTTTCTATTGCTTTAGGAAGAACTGGGCTAGGTCACTAACTTGAACTGTTGAGGACCCCTTTTTTGCTCCTTACTTTTTTATTTAGCGCGACCCCCCAACTAGTCGTTCTGTTCGCCAGGCACACTACCAACTAATAATAATGCAATTGTTTTTTAATTTATATGTGAAGTTCACCGCGAGATACGGAACCCTGGCGATGTCATTGTATCGTTGTTTTATATCGTCTTGACCACTGTTTTATACGTGGTGTGGCGCCGTAGTAGTTCAGTAGTTTTGTTTTGGCGCCGTCACATAAACACTTCCTCATTAATCAGTTATGATTCTTAAAACTAAACTTAATTTCTAATGAACAAATATATACAGTAGGGGATATGGAAACATTTTGTATAACCGCCAATTTATTCAGGGTTTAGCCGGGTAATTAACGCCAACCTGCTCATTTGGAGTGGTTACCTAAATCTGGAATAAAATCAAAATTACACGTCCCATTACAACATGCAGACGAGGAAACAGAGGATGGTGAAAAAAAAACAACAAGCAATGAAAAAAAGTTATATACGCAGTATTTTTTAGAAGTATGGGTTTGGTGGCCGCAATTAAATTAGAAGATCAGAAGACAGTTACCGCTAAATGGTAAGCTAAAAATTGTTTGCCTGCTGCGTTCAGTAAAGTGCCAAGAAAGAGATTCATGTTACATCATGATAATGCGTAGTCCCATACAGTAGGGACAACTGGTCAGTATTTAGATAGAGGAAGACAAAGTCAAAATTACAGAACATCCTCCTTACTCCTATTTTAAGCTCAAAAAACATTTCAGATGGGTTAAGGTTCCAGTCAGAAGAAGAGATTGACATAAATTCTAAGCCTAAGCTGGTTTTTTATTTATTTATTTATTTATTCCATCCTTTGTTTTACAAAAAAAAATATATATAGAAAATAAAAATATACAAACATAGAGTGAAGAGAATCACAAGGTTCAATTCAATTGCAACTAAAATAGTTGAATTGATCTTCCATTGAACCTTGAGTAAAGAAAAAGAACAAACAGAAACGAACGGTTTTGAATTATATTTTAGTAGACAAATTTTGATATTAATTTAAGCCTTGTTAATTATACTAATTTTAATGTTTGCAAAATTTGCATGAAAGATGTTATCAGTGCGTTACCCGCGAATCATTTATCTTAGTACTGAAATGGTAAACGTTGACACTATCTCGCATGATGATTTATAAACTGTCCATAGATTATTACATGCAGTGTACTGTATCTTATGCTCATGCGACGTGTATATGGAATGATTACCGTCAAGAGATTACTAACTTGTAGGTAGCAGGATTAAGCTTATGTGTATGTAGTTTTGTACATATGTGTAATTATATTGGCTTCTTTTATCTATATATATTTTTTTTTGTTTCAGGTAAATATCCGTACATATCAGTTTAGTACGATCTTAACGAGTTCCTGTGATCTTCGTAAGTAAACAAAAATATTTATGAATAATGATCAAGCCGCAAGGAGGAATGTTTTATTCGGATTGTATGCAGTTATAATCTTAATAGGTTATGAACTTAATTCAAGCAATGCAGGTTAAGTACTACAATCTTGGTGCTAATGTGATGCTTTTGAAAACTTTAAAAAGAGCTTTGTTACAACAATTTTTCGATGCAACAACTACGAATTTTCCTGCAAAAATTCCAGACTTGACAATTTCAGAATACATATTTTATTTCTCTATATTTAAACAATCAAAAAACTGTTGCTGTTGCTTAGATATTGCAACGATAAAGTTAAACAATTTAAAAAATAGTTTATCCATAGACTAAAAACGTTGTTGCATCTTACTGAATCTTGCCTCTCCGTATTTAATTTCAGACTAACTTAATTTTTTTATTACATATACACAAGCAATGTCGTAACGACCACACTGACCCATATAACTCGATTTGTTGAAAAAATGGATTTAATGGGTTTCTTGTTTATTTTCTTGGTTTAATTATTGACGTTTTTCAAATCGGGAAATCCTTGCGCGTCTAATTTTGGAACTGGGTCTTCTTCTGCTGCCTTCTATGTAGTAACAATAATACTTTGATATCTTCACGATTATTACTTGCAATAGGCCTAAAAACAATCTATTAATGAGATTATTATTATTAAGCTAGAAAAATTGTTTAATTTTGAGTTTTATTTTTAACACTTTTTTTTTGCAAATTCCTCTCGCCTTCTGGCCCGATCCTAGATAAGGAGACCAGAGTAGGAATGCAGCCTCATATAAAACAGTTTCAATTGGGATATAAATTTTGGAATGGGTCTTCCATCCCCTACGTGTTATAGTTTCATTCTTTGCTATGTTCTGAAAGCCTTTTATGCAAATTTGGTTCCTACATAATATAACGAAACTTTTCCAAGACATAGACTTTCCTCAGTCCTTTCTTCTTCCCAGATTTATATCATTATTAATTCCGAATTATTTTTGTAATTGAATTCATAGTGATGACTTCTGCTTGATATAGCATAGATTGAGGTTAGACTTTCACGACTGATGCGTTTGTTTCTAAAAACTGGCTTTAAAAACTTCTGAAGAAGCTGATAGCATGTTCAGCAAAATGTCAAGTGAAAACTGTTCTACACGCCAAGAACGCAGTGCCGCCATTTTCCTCACAGTTTCTTTTGCTGAATTTAATCATTAATCTATGTATTTGTTTTCTCCTATGTATGTGTAGAAAAATGTCTACAGGGATGGTACAATTTCCACCAGATTTTGATCTTATATGTACACATACCTACATTCGTTGCATTGGTGCAAAAGGCACATATCTAAAAAGATATGTTTCCATCTTTGGAACAATCAAAATTAACGCTTTTTTTGTTAGCCAAGCTCGACTATTTAAAAACTAATGTGGGAAAACTAGATATGTCCGAGATGAAGGACGAGAAGAAGGAACGATATGATTCTATTTGGTTCTCTTAGTAGGTGAAAAATGAAACTGGAATCTTTACTCGAATAAGACGAAACAGCAATCTTCAATATTCTTCTGAATTTTGGCCACTAACTTCATCCCAAGATCTGATGTTTTATATGGTCCATTTTTGGAACCTATATGAGGCCTGTGCACATTATGATGCTTGCAAAAGTTTGTTGATGCGATTTTCTATGAATGAATTTCTGTTTGGAGACTATCGATTCTTGTGAAAGCCAAACTCTTCTACAGTCACTGCAGTCTTAGGTCACGTCAGGTCGTAGGTCGTCCTCAGATTCTTCTGGAGAACGGAAGTACAACTAAGCGCGATCCACTTCTTAAGAGCAATAAATTCCCTATGATTAAAGATAAAGAAAATGCTGTTTTTGGGTCCATACTGTATGTCTAAGTGGTTTCAAAACCTTTCCTTTGTTAGAGACGACTGTGCTTCTTTTGAATAGTTGGCCATTGTGCATGTAATATTTGGTAGAACTGTCAAGATTGAAAAAAAAAATGATACTAAAGGAAATGTTGAAAATGCCAACCATTATTTTGTATCCAAAGCGAACTCTACCTTTCATGCTTTCGGAAGCCATTTATTAAGATTTCTTTTATTATATTATCTCTACAATAGTATTACGACGCTATTTGATTGTTTGAAGTATGTTCTCGATTGACCTTTTTTAGATATGGAAATGTCATTGTGTCGTTATTTTGTATCGTCTGGACCACTGTTTCATACGTGTGACGAAGAGCGACGAATTCTGTTTACCTCAGTAGTTTTGGTTTGGCGCCGTCACATAAACACTTCCGCATTAATCAATTATGATTCTTAAAATTAAACTTAAATTCTAATGAAAAAATATATACAGTCGGGGATATGGGAACATTTTGTATAACCGCGAATTTATTCAGGGTTTTGCGGAGTGGTTACCTAAATCTTGAATAATATCAAAATTACACGTCCCATTACAACATGCAGATGAGGAAACACCTTCGATGGTGAAAAGAAAAAAACAACGAGCAATAAGAAAAAGTTATGTACGCAGTAGAAGAAGAAGCAAGGGTTACCGCAATTAAATTAGAAGCTCAGAAGACAATTATCGCTAAGTGGTATGTTGAAAATTGTTTGCCTACTGTGTTCAGTAAGGTGCCAAGGAATGGAATCAAGTTACAACCTGATAATGCGTCGTCCCATACAGCGAGGACAACTGTTCAGTATCTAGAGGAAGATTAGCTCAAAATTATAGAACATCCTTCTTACTCACCACATTTGGCGATGTGTGATTTCTGGCTATATTTTAAACGCAAAAGACATTTCAGAGGGATAAGGTTCCAGTCAGAAGAAGAGACTGACATCGCCATTAAGTGTTTTTTGACAGTATCGCTAAAGAGACTAAGCTGGTTTCCGATAGCATTTTAGTAGAAAATTTTTGATATTAATTTAAACCTAGTTAATTATACTAATTTTAATGTTTGCAAAATTTACATGCTAGTATTTTCAGGGCGTTACCCGCGAATCATATCTTAGTACTGAAATGGTAAACGTTGACACTATCTCGCATGATGATTTATAATCTGTCCATAGATTACGACGCTATTTGATTGAAGTACCTATGTTCTGGATTGGGCCTTTTTTAGATATGCAAATACATTATAATCTAAATGATATCGAAGGCTTCCACGGCCTGAGTCTCTAGTTGGAGTGGTTGAGGGTGTTGACCGTGTCCTGGTTTGTATTATACACTGTGTCGCACTCTAGACGGCACCACCTCAATATTCTCTTAATATATTATCGATTTAAACAAAATTCTTGTTTCTGATCATGCCTGTTACTAAACTGCAATTTTAGGTCGTGTTACTTTTGCGATCGCAGTAAAATGCTGGCTTACTGCGACTTACAGCCGTGGCCATGTTATAGTCCACCTCGAAAAATACCTATGAAATCATATTTTTATGCTATTATCAAAATTCCAAGTAAAGTGTCTCGTTTTAGGTGGTCGTAAACCGCGAGAACGTACTGAATTTGTAAAAAACATTTCCTAGAAACGGCGATAAATAAAAAAAAATGTAAGGAATACAGCAAATATAATATTTTAGTTTATTATAACTCGTGAAACAGTAGAGATCCTTGTGTCCCTTTTTGATTATAAATTAAATTAGTTTTGTTAGTATACCTACATTTGTTTATTAACACTTGTTTGAAACAAGTATGCCTAAAAACCTCAATTGGGTGAAGCAGCGCGAGGCCCAATTGTTTTACTGCACAGACAGGGAATATCGCAAAGGAGCATTGCAAAACAAATGAAATGTTCTAAATGTGCAGTGCAAAACACCGTAAAACGATTCCTGCAAACAGAATCGTATAGTAATAGACCTTGTATTTGACTTTATTACGTTTACTTTTCTTATAATTGAAAATTACCTTCCTGGACTATAACATATGGCCACGGCTGTATGATATAAGCAGCAAAATTGTAGGTCATATTAGGATTTTTTTTAGAAAAAAATCTGTTAACAAAATTTGTTCAGAATCATTTAAATAAACTAAATCCAAAATTTTATTAAAAACAAACAATCTTGAAATTTCGAAAAATAGTTTTGCCATGATTTTAATTTTATTAATTGAATTCGATAGAATAATAAAAAAAACCGATGTTTATTCGTCTTCTATTATACGTACTGGGGGG
>SMLS01064655.1:0-35543 GCA_004785975.1 Popillia japonica
AGGGTTTCCATTATAAGCGAGTTCATTATAGGTGGATTCCACTGTACACTATAGGGTACAAAATGTAAACTGACTACATATGAATCCCTTTATCCTAACCAAACAGCCAAATCACAAATAATAGTTTAAAAATGCTATTATATCAGAAGTTATACATACATACATCTTAATTTTCTAACGCGTGATATTTACAACGAGGCTTGAAACTACAACGAAAACTGTCTGCTGTCATCAATATTTGATGGTAAAAGGCAATTAGCTCGAAATCCAAATGTCCACATTCTGAAATAAACGACAAATACAGTGTCTTATTACTACATGGCGTATTGCACAATCATCACTCATTTTGACACAATACTAATCTTTCCGTTAGGTCTCAATGCAAACCATAGGTTTTACTAGGGGTGGCTCGAAATAAAAGAGGGATACTGTAACCCATTTGAATAGACCTGGTCCAAAAGACCCCGTTCGATATGTGAGTGTTATGACCATGCGTCCCATCTACTACGTGTACACATAAAATGTGTCGTACGCTTTTCTATTCAAAAGTGGGTCATATGGCGGTGTTGGGATAAATTATTACTAAATAAATCACGCTGCCGAAATTCTGCACGCGACAAGTTTTATTGTGAAACTAGGGCCATATTTGTACGTATATAGGGGTAGAATTTAATTAACATTTGCCAAATACATTACATTAATACGAAGTATTTCTTATACTAGGCGAAGCGAAAATAACTGTGTTGTGAATCATGTGAAATATATATGGTGGATTGTATTTCGCTAACACTTTGGTTTGGATGACAGCTGGTATTTTACTATTAAAATTTCAATGTCATAAAATATATCATAGTATGTGTATTGGTAATAATTAACAATAGTTAGCTATATATAATGCTAACATTGCATGAAAGATACATCATTGTACTCCTACAGCATATTAATTTGCTATACTGTATTTGGGGAAAAAAAAAAATCTGAATTGATTCGCGAGGTTTATTGTGTTTGGTAACTTAACCTTTAGCCTACCAAGGGGGTACATTTTGTACCCCAGACATACAAAATTACGTGTATTTTAAATACTATAGTTTAAAATGTATTCTTCCGTTGCAATAGCCTCGTATAATGTTTTAAGTAACCTATAATGACATAATCGGTAATATACCTTTTATGGTATTAAAAATATAATTAATTTTGTTTGCTGGGGTACACTTTGTACGCCGCTTGGGTTTATATGTATTAGCGTGTTAAAATATACGCATGCTTATATGTTACAAAAGGCGCAGCGTTTTCTAACCTTCTTTTCCGCTTCACACCTAAAGTGAATGTTTAGTGTTTCCGTAGCCTTTGTGTTGTTGTTTTTTCGTGTAAATTTGATTTGTTTATTGTTTTGATACCCGTTTGAAAGAGTTAAAAAGAGAAAACATGAGATTCTAGATGGGGTACAATTTGTACCACGCTTGGTGTTACGCATTGCTTAAAAAGCTTGGTACGCCAAAGATTAAACCAAACTAAATCGATTCATTCATGTATTGTTACATTCAGTTGTGTAGAGGATGAAATGTTTTAAGAAAGGATAAAGTTATTAAGATACTATACTACTAACTACAAAAGTAATCCCTTTCGCGTGGCTCGAATGGTTAGTAATTATTAGATTTGGCAGAGTCTACAATATAAATTGCATGTAACCTGCTTTAACCACATATGAATAGCCGTGACACACCATTATGCCTTAAGTGCGTCGTTTTAAATTGTGATGCGTGTGTGTATGTTTGATTCGAAATCTAACCACATCCTACAAGACAAGATGACGACTATACCACGACAGTGTTGCTTGGTTATCCAAATAACACCTCTAACGATCTTAACTAAAGTAAGCACAAGGTTACTAGACTACTAGAGATAATATGTATTAGACTAAAACATGGACAGAGCGTTTATAACTCAAATCGCTGTGTTTTATTATTTGTTTAAGCATCATTTTTAATTTATTGGCAATTGGTTTATAGTAATTATCAAATGTACTAACTGGTTCATATTATCTTCAAGCATGGTACGATTTTGAAAGCAGCATATGATTCTGTCACAAGCCATGTCGGAAAAAACTTGCTACACATTGATTATTTATCGGGCGAATTAATTGAACATTAGAGTGATTAATGTTCTGATCGTTTTTGAAAATATGTAGGGCAACGGTCGACTTCTCGATTCTATTATGTCTCATATTATCAATATGCTTTTGGAACCTAGTTAAAATGGAATGCCTCGTTTGCCCAATATATTTTTGATTACAGTTTCTACAATTGATCAGGTTTCTCAAACTAGTACCCGAACTACAAACTATTTCAAGATCCAACTCCTTGAAACTTTTACTAGTCATAAAGTGAGCAAAATGGAGGATAACAAAAAGTGTGGTTTTCACATCGTCTTGAAGTCGTAAATTCTTTCCAAAACTTCTTATAATTAAATTTTCTAATTAACTTAAAGACAATCAGAGGCTGGAAATCATTACACCTGGCTGCACCTTTTATAACTTTAAGCTCTTTCTCATACCTAAGCTTGTTTAAGGAGAAAGGCGAGGAGTCTATAAACCATAAAATTCAGGTTTGTCATTTTCTGTTGAATACAACGATGGGAATCCGAAGGAATGTAGCGAAATGTACTAGTTTCCTTCCTATATACATATGTACGTCAAATTCTAAACCGTTTTTATTTCTAATTACTAAGAGTAACCGAGTGTTTTCTTCTTTTTGATATGTAAACTTAATGGTTACAAACCGATTATTTAATCTATTAAGAAAGTCGTCAATACTACATTCCTTGGCATCAAAAACTGCAAAAATGCCATTCACTTTAGCCAAACTTCAGGAAAATATTCGCCCGTCGACTGTAAGTCCTTTGCAAAACGGCTCATGAGAAGGTTAGTTAAAAATGATTACAAGGAATTACCCATTGCCGTCCCTTCCAGTTCTTTGTAAAAACTACCGTTGAATTGAAAAATATTCTGCTTCATGCAGAGGTCAGTTAGGCGAATATATTCCTGCACACATTGCTGGCTCCATTTGTTTTGAATCAATAAGATATATCAAGATGTCTGGAACATTTTTAGGTGATATGGTCGCAGTACTAAGACGGTTTTCCTGGGTACTGGTACACCAGAGCTGCAGGGATTAATGCAATTGAATACCGCAGACTTGAAAAAAATTAACTACACAATATTATTTACTGTGACAACAAATCCTGAAACAGATTTACATAGACAAAAAGACACATTGACAACTGCACTGATACTTCTAAAACCAAAATAGCTTGGAATCCACTGCAGCTACGCCTACCATGGGTAAATAATTGACCAACAACACTACTTTACTTTAAGTTGATAATTTTACGTATAAACGGCCATAAAAAATTATGAATTGATTATTTAAAAGGCACTGACTTAGCTACAAAGTTTGTTCATACAACACAATCCAATCACGGAAATGATGTTGACTGATTGTTCATATTACTTAGTACTTAATATGTACAAAATAGTTGGATTACTACAGACATAAATTCATATTTTGATTCTATAGGTATATCTCGTATATTTTGAAGTAGTAAAACTTATTACTTATTTATATATTTAAACTTATGTTTTACAGTACAAAGATAAATCACAGCGTTGCCTTATGAACGCTCAAATTAATGGAACGTCAAGCAGACGCTTATCCCTTTTGTCATAATTCAACCAACAAGGAAAAATGAGTCCACAACGCAAAGCTAGTAATTAGATTTAATTGATGCACATTATTTAATTGCTAAGCGTCCGTTGTAAGGCGCAAGAAGAGGTTCCAACTCTGATGTCCATGAGAACGCAACGTGGCTTGTAATTACTTAGAACTTTAATGAACGGTATCATATTCTTCGGTTGATTCATTGTTAAAAAAAGACAAACAAGGCATGTGAAAAGTGAAATAGCTATTTCATAAAACTTTCGCCGATTTATAAATAAAAGCAAGAGTAAATGACAGAGAATTAAAGCAACCTTAGAGGAGTAAAATACAGTGCAATACGTCAGCGTTAAATTCAAATTCTTACCGGATGAACATTATACGGTCTACGACCATCTCCTTCAAGAAATAAGAATCCCAACTCAAATATTGCACCCCCATAAAATACGTGGCATAGCTGTAACCCTTTTCCCATTTTTCGTCATATAATAATTAAGACTGCATTTGCAAATGTTGCTAACACTATTTTTATTAATACATATTTCGGTTGAAAGTTTGCACAGTATTTATAGATACTCGTCTATTACTTACATTAAAATTGCTACAGAATATTTCTCTAAATGGAAGCAACTGGGTAGCAACAGAAGGTGCGAGCAAACTACAAATAGCTCATTGCCGCATTATGTTACATTATAATAATTGCTTGTATTAAAACGCGGTACTGCATCTTCAAGCTCTATGGCGCTCTATATAATATGCTTATCATGTACATACATATTTATGCATTAATACTTGTATGTAGCTTTTTTCGTGTTATTGTACAAAAAGCAATCAAAGTATATCACAAAGTAAACTTTCAACCTTGCCAAAGTTTACTTACACTGGCATTATTATGCAGTATAAATTAAAATAGAAGGTAGCAAAATAGTTAATAATTTTCAGGATCTTCTATATGTATTTCAAAAACAACGCTAAAATGCTTTTACGTTGCATACTATTTGGCAATTTAACGAGAATGCCTGTTCGTAGAATAGATGCGATTTCAGATATTTTGCGTCAATGAAACTACACAAAAGGTAAATTAGTTTAAAAAGTAATTTCACAAAGGATAAAGGAAGTGCGCCATTCTGAAAGCATCAATCACCATTTGGCAGTTTTACAGCCAAACACATCGGGGGTATATTTCTGCACTCAGTTGGTAGCAATCAATCTCTGGTACAGTTTAGAGATATAGGAGGCAAAAGCCGGTGGTCCTTTTGGGAGGGGTTGTTTCGTGTGGTTCCGCATGACCCGAAATTACTTGAAAAATTTCATTATCTCCGTAGCCGATATTAGGTAAAGAATGACACCGATAATGCCTACGATGTGCGATCATAAGCGTGACGGGACCCTTTTACAATAGATTTTAAAACTTTACGATCCCGTCCCTATTCGGAAATCCATTCGATACAGTCAGTTTTCGTGCATAGCTCTTTGTAGTTTAACCCTCATCCCCTGAACCTCAGGTGTTTCACATAAGTACAACGCCGACGTCACATAAAGGATCGATATGCATATATGTATATATCTGTATACGAACGTGAGTAGCTCCATAGAAAGTTAGCTCATGTACAGTATTTAGTATTTTTACTACTAGAAAGGTTAGGCGTGTAGGATGTAATACCATTAATACGCATCTAATTGCATTATTAAACCAATCATAAGAAACTATGAATGTATGAATGTTTGCAGGAACAGTTATCACGTGAAATAAATTTACTGTGTTGTCGAGATCATATTGAACAACTCAGACTTCGAACGATTATAGCCTTACGCAACTATTTGAAACATTGGACAAACTGGCGACTGTAACTGGAAACAGATACCTACCAAGTATATATCAAGCAAAATCATTCTCAAGAAATCTATTACTAGGTATATGTCCATGTATACAACGTTATTTACAATGGCTGCAATTATTCTTTATATAGATTTAGCAAATAAATTGATGTTGAATATTGAACATATATGGATATATACGAAGTTCGTTTTCTTTGCTGTGTTCGAAAAACATTCTTATATCGCGAGAGCAGCACATTTTCTCTACGCCTCCATAAATCATGCGTGGTAATTCCAATATGCCATAATAGTAATAATGTGGCACGTGACGTATGTTCAAGAACTCTACGAAAGTTATAATATCTAAGTCACAAATTTACATCAACATACATTTCATATCTGGTACTGAAAAGTATTTCACAAAATTTGCACATTGCACACTTGCACACCTTGTACTAGGTGTGTCGGTAATTTCTTTCCAGTTTTTTCGCTACAAAAACACGTTACTTACAATGGATACTTAAAATTTATTTGTTTAAACTATTGGCCATTTGGTTCTGTGCATTTTGCCCAACTCTCAGGCAAAGAGTGGATTGGGTTCCAAAAGAACAGTTTCTACTCCTAAACCATTCATAGACCCATTTTTTGACTTTTCCGAAGACGGCGAAGTGTTGCTCTGCAAGCGCGTTCCCCATCGATGCGAAAAGGCGGAAGTCGGATGGAGCCAGGTCTATAGAGTGGGGCACGTGCAATAAAATTTCCCAATCCAAGTGATTTCAACACTTCTCTGCCTGGATTTGCTGTGTGAGGCGATGCGCTGTCAACCTGCAAAATTACCTGATCATGTCTTTGAGTGTATTGTGGACGTTTTTCGATCAATGCACAGTTCGAATTGATCATTTGTTGTCAGTTGCGATCAGTATAGATTGTTTAGCCAGGTTTTAACGGTTTCATAATGTACGACACCAACGTGCTCTCACCAGACAGATGGTCTTGTGACCAAAGCAGCTTGACCTTGCAGTCGATGGGCCGGCTTCACCATAACAATGATTTTCTTTGCTTGGGAATTTCGAAATAAATCATTCTTTCTTGGCTTTCTTGGTAAACTACATAAACACTGTAAGTATCCTATAAATTCCGCGCAGCATTGGTAGAAATAATATAGTAACATAAAAGTAAGTATTATTACTTATTATTATGCCTTTACTTTTCCTAGACCAACAGAATGTTTAACATTTTCTCTGTACATGGGAAATTTGAACACGTGAGAAATATTGTGAAACTGAATGCCAACTCTTATGTCAACCGAGACAGTACAATTTTTCTGCGCTATGTCTCAAGCTTGATATGCATGTTTGTCAAGATCCTGATGATTAAGTGCAAATGCTTTCTCCCAGCGTTTTCATTCTCTTGAATTTTGATAAATGAATGTAGGTTATTGATTGGACCTTAAGAATGTACCTTTGTTTGTGACAATAACGGTATCGACGAAATGAAAAGCAAGCTGACACAAACAGAAACAAAGGGAGTTAGTACACTCAGTTACTACAAAACTTTTGTGTTTGTGAAATCTTGTTTCGAATAGCAGAGTCAACATCAACTTTCTGTCTTCAATCAAAATTAGTGCAACCTTACCGCTGCAGATACTAACAGTAGGAAAGCAAATTCATTAAGATCTCATGAGCTTAAAAATTAGCTCAAGAGTTATAAGCGTACTTTTTCCGAAGAAAATAGTTAAATTATCGTGGACAGCACATATCTACACACTTATCCCACAGAAATATGTACTCTTATAAACGAGGCAACATTTTTGTTGTTCATAATTATTGGAAGAAATATAGTTCCTTTATATACTATGTATTATGTACTACATAAATATGGTAGAACTAATTTGCGAGATATTTAGTCAGAATCTGCTAACAGAAGCAAGAAGTATATATTACCGTTATATTCAGGAGAGTATACATACATAAGCTACCAAGTAACAAATCATAAATTTAGTCCGCACGAAACAACGTATACACTTATCATTGTTGCATGTTGTTATATCCTAATAGATGTTGTCAACTTTAGACCAAGAAAATTTTATCTTATAGCTCTTATAATACTTGTCAACGAGAGGATTTAATTATGATGAATTACTTACTAGGTATAATTTCCGATCGTTTATGACGATCCATTCATCAGGCTACTTCCCAGTGGAACGATTAGCTGTCAACCCCTTTTGTAGCAAATATAATTATAATCTTTGTGTTAGTTCTTTAGATTTATTACCTCAATTAGGATGCTTATGTATGTCGCTAAGCAAGCTGTTACGTGAGTTCTTAAGTTTCCATCGTATTCTGCACATACATACAGTATCTTTATTTATTATTGCCAAATCACTAAATACAACGTTTTATACATAATTGGTAGATGCAGATTTAAAATCCTGTTTTTGTTAGGTTTTTGGGTAGGATCACATAAAACACTAATGTTTTTACTCTTCTTACTTTATTTCTACTCTTTTCGCTGTACGCCATAACTGCCACGAGGTATCTATTAAAAGTGTAGCTATCTATGAATCATTAGTCATACTAAAAAATGAAACTATAATTGTCACTTCTATTCCATACGGTTTTCTTTTAATCTCTGATGAGTAAAAATACATTGGCTTCAAAGTTCCAGAGCTTATCTGTCTAGCACTATAGTTTTTGCGGTGTATATTATGTGACTAGACCTATTTTTATATTCTTTGTTACAATATTGCTTTGCCGTAAATAATAATGTGTTGTCAACTGTTTGCCAACAACGAATGGTACTCCAGCCGAGAACCGATGTCGAACGGGTGTGCCACAGCCGTGGGACTAAATATTCGAACTTCGTATTTCTTACAATCAGAGGTCAAGCGATGTTACTCCTTTGGTCACCGAGCCTGTATAAGAATGGGAACTTAAGAAGAGAATTAGTGTTCAAATAAGTACTTAAATGCAACAAACGTTTGCTCGAGCTTATGATTTTAATAATATAATCTATTTTTTTGATCAAATTCTCTGATTGCGTTTATCAACTTTGGTAAGTAACGTACATAAAACGGATTGGCAACAACCGTTTTTCTTTTGGCATAATCGATGTATTCTTTGACGTCTCATAAATATGTGTTGTGTAGACACTGATTGTAGCAGTTCTCCCAGGAATAGCAAATAAACCTAAAACATAGTTTTTATTAACTGTAAGGATAATTTGGTATCCTAAACAGGAACTTAGCTTGGTGAAAATCTTAAAATGACGTATAGGTTTGTAAGAACAAATATGGCTTCTCGAAAAGTAGAAAAAGGCTA
This sequence comes from Popillia japonica, assembly GCA_004785975.1. Classification (NCBI taxonomy): domain Eukaryota; kingdom Metazoa; phylum Arthropoda; class Insecta; order Coleoptera; family Scarabaeidae; genus Popillia; species Popillia japonica. Next base: position 8,852 of record SMLS01064655.1, read on the forward strand.
AGGCAATGTCTGCCCAATCTAGTTGCGATTGCCCACCACTTTGTATTGATGTCCTACAGATTTTGCTAAGATATCTTTTAGCATTTGCAGTCTGTTCAGTAATGACACCGCTGGTTCTACTTTTGGCGAATGGGTTTTCAAAAATTAAGAGCATTTTCTTTTAAATTCCTTAAATAAACGCTATTGCTCGGCCTATCTATATGCTTTCTTAGCTCTTTCCGAAATATATTGCTAGAACGGTTACAAATTATCACATTCTTTCAAGAAGAAAATCCAATTATTGCTTTCAATTCTACGCAAACTATTTGCTGCATCTGTGTATTGCAGAAATCTAGCCAAATACAATAGACTTACTACCAAGTTCGGTTTTATCGATGTACAGTACAACACAAATTGGCAGCGGTCATTCACTTTTAAGAACTGTATTCTTGTAGTACACATTTGCCTACGAACGTTCAAAGTCTTCGAAATTTGCAGCAGATTTCGGTTGATTTTCAAGTTTTCACCAGCAGATTTTCATATTCTTACTCGTTTTAGATGGTGGTATACCTGTAGTATCACAGTCATTTTTTGAATAAGAAAGTTTTTAACCTAAACATAATTTAGCTAAAATATCCACTTAACAATGTCCAAACTACAAATCCCAATCAAATAGTATTTATTTCATTTTAAGCGGTGGTTTAACATTCAACTATGGTATGGCATTAAAATTTTACCAAAATTTTCAATGCGAAGTGAATTTTCTCTTCGGCACGTTATACATGCTATGCGAAATATTTCGTGTAAGTTCAAAATACCTACATATCGTACATCGCATCCTCTGGCAACTTTTCTATAAAATGCGAGATTTAGTAGCGCAACTACTGGATCTAACCCGTCCCTTCCTTCCTAAATGTATTATTACAAGTTACCGTACGAGTTCCAAAATAATTAAAGCGGCTGCGTATCGTAGGTAGTATCAGGTACTAGGTTTTGTTAAATATATTATTTCGGAGAAGCATTCGGACGAAATAAATTCGTGGGGTTCCACGCACGTTTCGGAACGTACACTATTAAGCTGCGCCATATCTTAATTAATTTAATCAAGCCGTTGCCTAACAGTTAAATAAATTCACATTTTAACGTTGATTAAATTGAATTTTAATAACGACCAGTGCAGCCTTTAGGCGTTTAACCGAATAAAAGAGACTATGTTTCAATGATTGAATGAGTCTATAAACTTATCACCGAAACCATAAATTTAATCGAATCAAAATGAAGCGTTTGTTTACGAACATTCAAATAATGGTTTTTTAATCAGCTTCAGTGTATATCTACACCATATAAGTAACGACCCACTCGTTCTTAGATTTATTCCATTTTAATAATTTAGTTGAGTATATTCACAGATAAAAACGTTTAAAATTCTAGTGATATTGTGTTAGATAGGCTATACTTTCCAAGTCGATTACCATATTATCTTCAACATGTTTCGACTCTTAAATTTTGACAAAATTGGGGAGAATAAATAAAATTGATATACAGTACTTATCAAAGAATATTGACCTCATTTATGTATGTAATATACAGTTCATTAATTTCAGATTCAGTTTTAACTACAAACTACTTGTTAGAAACATCAAGCATGGTATACATATTTTTATGGATCATGCTTAAATCCGAAAAATTGAAAAGATGTAATTAAAAATCAAAGAAAATTTATCCACGTTTTTACAAATCTTTGCAAGACGTTTATTGACAATATATATACTGCTTTAAAGATCTATGTAGAGATAATGTATGTAGTCAATTTCACAAGAAACTCATTGTGTGAATGTTTTGGTGGGCTCTGTACGTTTGATGTGGTTATATGCGTAGTTTTTCTGTGTTTATATATGTAATGTAATCACAAAATGTTTTTAGGCGTTTATTTTATTATCTTAATTAATTATATTTAAATACTGGTAGATATTTTATAGCTTTTTGATACCCACCTTTGCTTTGCCGGAGATATCTTAAGTATTGGTTTATTTAATGGGTAGCGCTTCTTCGTAACGTCAGCGTTGCGTTGCCTTATTTATCGTATTCTAGACTAATAAGGAACATTCTTTAGTATTAAAATAATTTCGAAAGGGGTTAGGCGTTTGAATTTGCGCCTAAGTAGTATATAAGAACTTACCTTTTTTCTATGGGCATTAAATAATTAACTGTTAATTAAATGTTTTCTTCCATAGACCCCACTCACTAGCTTTTATGAAGAATGTTTTTAAAATAGTTTTACCAGTTGTAGTTATAAAAAAGTTTGTTGTTTTAAAGATATTATAGCAACTTAGAAATTACGAACTTCTCTAAACCTCTGTACTTACAATGTTAAGTACTAACACCTTCAATTGCACGAAAGACTATTATCTTCCAATTAATGCTAGTGCCATATATAACACACACATATGTATATACAGCGCTAATAATGCTATCATGCTACAAAAAGCTATTATACATGAATGTAGCATGGCCTGAGCATAGCAAACTGTACCCCCTATACGAATAAGATTAAAAGAGCAAAACTTTTTAGAAACTCTCTTTTTTACTATGTTATTGAAATTCGTAGTTGTGTACCCGTAGACACACGGCATTTATGGCAGCCTTATTACATAATTATATTGTAAAAAATAAGCAGTGGCACTGCATTTTCTACTGATAAGTATTGAGCACACAACTGATGTACAGTTGTGCATAAGTTATCGATCATTCACATATTATGCAAATATAAGTTTATTACAACATTATTCGGAAGAAACTAACAATAAACTATCTATATATCATTTCTATCCTCTAGAAGATTGAAAATAACGGGATTGGTATTACTTTTAGCCTACCATCCATAATGCGGTGAGAAAAGAAACGGATGGTAGATATAAGAAATAAATCAAAATCCGAATGACTGACGAAGGTAATAAAAAGGACAGACATGTTTAAGATCTTTAAGATAACGGACACGAAAAGTTCTCCAGCTTGCACAGGAAGCAACTGGTACAGAAATACATACATACATGTGCAGTACGACGCCATCTAATAAAACAAAGTTGAATTGCCCGGGGAATGTCATTGGTTGGAAATGGAAATGGACAGAGGAGATTAAATTATGCCAGGAATCATCTATACTTGACCATTGAAGATTGGAATCGTGTGCTGTGGTTCGACTAATCTAAATTTCAAATATATGGACGCCAGTATTTGAGGAGATGCGTCGACGCACTACTGTTAAGCACAGTGGAGCGCCTAATTCAAGTTCGAGGCTATATGTATAAGGGTTGCTGTGGTAGGTTTATTCGGAATTAACGATTGTCTTGCCACCGTGCGTGATCTAAATATTTTGCCAGAATACGCAATACCTGCGACAACTTTAGCTTACAGTACTCTATTTATTTATTTTGCTCCGTCTAAAAGTAGTAAGAAATTGTTAGTGTTTTTTGTGAAATTATGATAGTTTCAATGTAGAAGATGCAAAAATATGGTTTTGTTTCATTATCATGTATTTTCTTTGAAATTTAGCATCTAAAAAAATTGTTAAAAATAGTAATAGATTAGGCATAAGTGATTGACAACTTATACATATAATGTATGCACACAAATCTTCGTGTCTGTCGTCTCTTTCTTAATTTTGCCGTGATTGTATGACATTAATAAAAGTCATATAGCATGATTTTCTTAAGGGTAGTACGAGTGCAAGCCAGAATTTTCTGAAAAACTAAAAATAAAGTGTATATAATAAATATGTTCCGTTGAAGTCTCAAGGAAGAATTTGTTTGTTGTTTACTATTTATTTTCTGGATAGGCATTAACAACTCACTGATAACAGCATTGCTTCTATTCTGAAACCTTTACAATTATTCTGTAAGTCAGTTGCGTTAAATCTGACTCGAGCTAAAGCAGTCGTTAACTACACATTCATGTTTATTATTTATTTATAAGTAATAAAATAAAATCCAAAAGTAAGAAAGTACAAAACTTAATTTCATAAACTAACATAAATCAAGAACAAACGAATTATTTACCTGTATAAAGTTTATACTGAAAATTAATCTACTACCACAGTTTAAACTTTTAATTATAGAACAGAAAACGAGTATACAATCACTTATTAGGTGGAATCTTGGATTACTTCATTTTCGTAGTTTTCATGGTTCATCTATCTTTATAAATATGTACATAGATAGACATATCTAGATATCTGGTTTAATTTCTAAAACCATTATTGCTTAATACTAAGAATAGTTTTTACATAGATAAGGAATACTAGAAAAATAATAACCGCCGAGCTATAACTGTTCCGTGTAGGTACAAAAAGTCGACGTTACCGATGTCGTACGAGCGTATTCTCGTATCTCCTGCAGCATATTCAACGCTTCGCGCTGGGGTTTCTAAAGCTATTCCGAATCCCCTCTAGAACAGCGTGTTGGATACCCCACCTTTGAGCTTAAAAGATCTGTTGTGACCCCATTTGTGCAGAGAATTTTGTCCTACGCTTCGGGGCCGAAAAATCTACTTGTATTCATCCTTTCATAGTATCTCGTGTCGGTGCGTGCAAATACGCAGATTTCCGCCGACTCAGCATTAACAATTAAAATGTGTAGTGATTACAGTGAATGTTGTCGTAAAAATGTAAAATACAACTAAGTAAATCTGCGGCATTGTCTACCCCCACTTACACGCTACCAGAAATTAATTGAGAGTGTACTGCTTTGGAAGGATTGGCATCAATTTTAAACTTACAAGTTGCTGCATAACATAAAAGCGTTGTGTCTTCTTATGTTTCCTGCCGAACTGTAAGTTCAATAACTTTATAAGTGAAAATAGCATATCATGGTCTACTAAATTTTAGGCTTATCCTTATTCGACTGTTAGTACGATTATTTCTGTAACAGTATACATACTCAGTTTGCTCTACTGGATGCCCTAAAAATAAGATGAGACCATTTAGCTTTGCATGAATTGTAATCCTTTCTAATTTTACAGTACAAACTTAATCTCCTTTATATAATTATAAATTCAATCTCTGAAACTAGTAATTAATGAGACTACACCACATAAGACCTTAGCAACTTGACACAGGACCAATATATTCGGTCGATTTAATCCGTAGGCAACAAAAATTAGCTGCCGTTAGTTTCGTCTCTAAAATCTGTAAAGATCTGTAAGAATGTACTAAGGTTAAGCCCAGTAATCTGAATAAACGTTGTATAAAAATACTCTACATTAAAAAAAAATGTAAATGTTATATTAGTAAGAAGTTGGCATCAGTAATATACAAGGTGTTAGGTAAACATGCGGTAAAATTCACGGGATTATTTCTTGGCCGATTATTTTGTCCCATGATGACTTTTGAAAAACCACCTTGTTTTGAAGATACAGGGCGAACAAACTTTGCGACACTAACAACATTGTATTATTATAAACTACACGAGAAGTTGCTCAATCTACAATAAATGTTAGAAATGACTCCTTCCAGCCGAGATACAAGCATCTAATCTTCTCGTTATTGACTGCCGAACTCTTTCAAACACAACAGGGTCCTTTCTATTTGAGTTACACCCATAAATTGTTCGATTTCGCAATTCGTTCAAATTCCCCAATGGAGTAGCCTAAACTAATGACTTCAGAGATCCTCAGACAAAAAAATCAAGATGGTATAAATCTGGGGATCGAGCAGACCATGCGAGTGGGCCACCTCTTCCAATTCAGCGATCTTCGAATGTTGTTGTTAAAGCAACCAAAGTAACCAAACTGAAATGTGCTGGTGCACCATCGTGTATAAACCACATTGCAATTCTTGTCGCGTATGGTGCATTCTCTAGAAACTCAGCCAGCGGTGTTTCCTAAAAGTTGTGGTACACCTTGCCAATAAGTCTTTGAGGTAGAAATATCGGTCCAATTAGATAATCACCCACAATACTAACCCAAACATTTAACTAGACTTGATGTTGAAACCGATTTTCACATATCTGATGTGAAATTTCATCTGCCCACACATGGTTGTTATGAAGATTCCATATTACATTTCTTGAGAAACTGGCTTCATCTGCAAAAAGAATATGTGACAGGAATAGAGGATGCCAACTAATATTTGCAATATTAAATCCATTGAAATATCCATTGACATAATTGAACGCTTGGAGGAAAGTCAGCAAGTAGTAGTGCCAGAACGTGACGAATATGGTATGGATACAAGAAATTCTGCTTAGGAATTTTCCAAACTGTCCAGTGACTTACATACAAAGTATTTGCAATTTGTCGCGTAGAACTACCAGGATATTCCTCTATCATGTCCCGCACATTCTGCTCCAATTGTACCATTCCTGCAGTCATTGATCTTCCTGACCCACCACTTTCTTTCAATGAGCCTTCCTGACAAAGATGTCAATGAATGTTTTCGAACATTTTTCGGTCGGGAACATTGCCGGTAAGAAATCGTTCAATATATGTACAACCGTCTACTTTTTAATGCATTGCCATCAGCAAGTCCATAAATGAAATGCATGTCAGTCGTCTCTGCGTTCGTATACATTATGATAGAGGACTTCAATAAATAGAGGATTTCAATGAATGATAGAGGATTTCAATAAATATAAATGACATGTCAAACAGCCAAACGTCACTTAATCTAAACAAATGCGACCACTACTAGATGAAACAGCCGAGCCGTTCCAAGTAATGAAGATCGAAAAAGTAACAACGCATTGTTAACAATTTTTTGTACTTAATAATAAATTCATTTACATACACCATACTTTTATTGACATTAATGATTAAAACTATCGAATATGACGATACATATACTAGCTGTATTGTTACTAGCTGTAACTCAATTAGATACGACCCTGCTGTATTTGAATGAGTTGACCAGTCAATGACGAGAAGAGAGATTAGATTGAGCAACTTTACATGTACTTTTTGATCATTAAATGTTGTTAGTGTTGCAAATTTTATTTGCCCTGTATCAAACAGGAGTTTCTCAAAACTCATAGTAGCATAGGACAAAATCTTCTTAGAATAGGCCAAGGAATAACCTCTTCCATTTTTGCCACATGTTTACCTAAACCTTGTATAATTTTAGATAACTGGTTTGGTAACAGCCCTGTAAAATTAGCAGTTGAATGAATAATTTAATTTTTTCTACCTTTTTAGATGACAGCATGTCAGTCTTACTTTGACGTCCAATTTGCAATATCGACAACCGTAAAAATTGATTATACTTATATAGGTGATAGCGTCAAGGATCTACCACTGCATTTAAGTAGTACTCTGCAGACAAATACATACAAATATTGCTATGGCACTTTATATGACTCCATAATACCAATGTACTCGTTGTTCAATCCCAGCTATTATCTACATAATTATCATACTTAGACTAGTATGTAAGAATTGTAAGGGATGACTTCAATATATGTAATATAGGCAATAAGTTAAGTAAAGAAAATCGTCTGCAAATTATTGCAAAAATATTTAGAGCTGTTGAAACTTCTGTAAATTACATCACTTATTGATTTACTTTCAGAAAGGAAGTTAAATCTACACTGACCACAAATAGTTACATAGCAATACCCCCAAGAGATGCTGTATTGGTTTTCCACTGAAATAAAGGATTTTTCAATACTTGTTAGGTTGTAAGTAGATATTTAAAAACATCTACTCCAAATTATTAAGATTATACGCTTCAAAACTATTCCTGCACTAGTTTTATAATCAAATAGAGGAATAATGTCGGGAAAGGCTGCAAATACGAAAAAAAACAAAGTCGAATTACCTTTATTCTACTGTATATTATCTCTTACTGATAAATATAGTTGCAATACTAAATACAAATTCGTACGTTGCCACAATCCATCATAGTTTTGCTCCCTTTATCTTAGTAAGGTATATATACATAAATTCGCTTTTATCGAGGATTACAATATCGTTCGCTTGGTTACTGCTTCTACATATACAAAATATTTAAACACTATTGGCGTGAGAAGTCTAGAGCGATCAAGGTAAAGTATTTCATAATCCATAAACAGAAAAGTTTTCACATTATCGGCCGATAGCAAGTTCGGTCCGCATGCCAGGTAATAATTAACCAATGGCGTGCCAGAGCGGCCGGTCGATGTAAAGTTATACATTATTACTACCCTACCTGAGCGTAGGGGGTGAATTATACTGCATAGCGTTGGACTTTCATATAACACGGAAACATACGCTCCGGGTTTTCTGGCCCTGGAATTAGAGATGGGGTCTGGGATATAAAATATCCATTCTGGATGCTAGTGGGGAAACGTGGTGGGGGAGATACGGTCTCTTCTCCATTGGGTGTTTGAGCTTTTAGGTTTAGTTTGATGTTCTATCGTTTCGAGTGTAGTTCTACTGAGGCATTGCTTAGTATTACTCAGCGATTCGCTTCACGTACTTTACAGTTCATTAATAATCGCTTCCCATTTTTGTTTATCGTGCGAAAAATTTATAGTGCACGCTGTTATTATTTCGGCTGCGGTACACATGGATATTTAAGATGAAGGCAATATAAAAGTAAGTTTCTTTAGGTATTTAAAGGTAGATAACGATGTAGACGATCAAGCGGTAGTTTTAGCGCGTAATTAAAGATAGATCTCATATGAATTCCTAATCGTTTTACTTCCATTCAGGTAATCGTTGCGTTGTATATGTATTCTAACTAGAGATTTATTAATTTAAAACTATATCTAACACGATTACGATTAGTACTTCTTGTTGCCCGAGTTATACAATTAAAGAAAGATGCCTGTATATTATCATTAATCTGAAGAGTATGTGTATCTACAGTAATGAAAAAATCTTTTTTTGCAAGCAATTTGATCAATTCATTTCGCCTTAGAATATAAAATTTTATAATTATATAATTATTGCTGTACAAATAAACATACAATGGTTAGAAAGGAGATAAATAAAGGTTGCATGCGGTTCTTTTGCACTTACGATTTCTGCAACTTATTACCAGTGATGGGACAACCTTTATTGATTATCTGTATCGTGCGGAGGAGTAGGTTTTTTGGGTAACAGTTATATGTATTACTAAAATTTATATTGAAACAAAATATGTGGTACAGATGTTTGTTATCTATTAGAATTTATAATAATATCATACCTCTATTTGAGCAAACGATACTTCAATGTCTTTTTTAGTTACTTAGAATGCAAAAATGCAAGTTTTTAATTAATTTTTTTAACATTTTCTGCGTTATGTCAGGTTACTCTTATTTTGCGGTCAACATATTTGGAAAGTTTCCATAGTTTATTTTCATTTCCATCGGATAGGGCTGGATTCGGTTTATTTGCCCATTTATTTTGTGTAGCACATTTAACAGAATTCTTATGAGAACCAGAAATAACTTTAATTCCAATATGGTTTGAATGGAATGTGATTAATTGACTGAAATATGAACGCGCATTATGTACGAAGCATTTTATTTAACTTCCACTGGACTGGACTTAATATGAGTCTGATTTGACACTACTTTTACCAAATTTCTAGATAACCGTCATTCTTCTAGCTTCCTTTTCAAAAGTAGTATACGCTCGTTGAATATGGTTATTGTTGTTTGTACGTAAAACTAGAAAGATAGTGATCGAATTTTAGCGGCAATACGTACCATTTGTAAATAAGTCTGAATGTTCTTTAAAGTTCTTTGTGGTGGCATAATTCTACTGATCACAATTTGGTGTAATACCTTTCCAAGGAAACTTGTTAAAACTTCAGCTGTCTTTATTCACAAACACACTAACGGTAAATTGGCTATTTTCTTAAGTGAAGTGGATATAAATTTATCTAGTTAAAATAGATTAATGTCCGTTCACGGGCATCGTTTAAAGTAGTCAGCAGCTTGAGCAGTACTTAAAACTTTTATTTTTATTTTCTCTATAATCCTTGTCCAGTGACGATTTTTCTATCCCCTACATATAGAAGAGATTCTCTAGATAGAAGCTCAAATTTTATAACATTTTTAGTGTGATCTAAAATCCGTATTACAGTGCTTACTTTTCAAGCAAAATCGACAAAAAAATGTCTAAATTATTAATTTGTATTATGTGTAATTCATTGTTGTTATACTAAAATATTACATGTACGTAATAGTAAATTTATTTAACCCACAATTGTCAAATAAACTTTCTAGCACACTTGCACAGCACTTGAAGATACAAATTATAAAACTAAAAAACTGGCTTGAGAGTCGAAACGATACCCATCGTATTATAAAGTGATGCACATATGTACATATATGTAAATTGTAGATCTATAAAATCTATGCAGTCTTTATATAAACCCATAAGATGAATGCATATTATGCAATAAATTCTTGTTAACTTGCCTACATTATTATTGAACAAAAATTTGTACTACTGTGCAAAATAATAGGTGTGAACTATTCTTTTAACTGAAATGCGTTGGAAATATTAATTTTACAGTACGATTCCAGCGATTTCTCTCGTCAAATAGTGATAAGCAAGTCAAACCCTACAAATCTACATGATTTGTGGGCAGCAGTACTAAATGCTTGGCGCTCAATTTCTATTAAGCGGTGCCAGGATTCAGTAGACTGCGCCTCCCGCGTCGATTTGCTGCCGATCTACAAAATTACGGATATGGCACAAAATATTAATTTGGTCGTTATACTAACTATAAAGATTAATTTTGTACACATTTCATTCATATTTGTTTACTTTTGTTCAACATAAAAATTATTTTGCACAGGCTACTTTTTTTTATTTATTTTATTATAGAAAATTATATAACTTATTTACGGAAGCTGGATCTAATGGTAATTCATGGCGTATTGATTCTATAAACTTTAACTTAGGTAAGAAATGGACTACAGCATAGAGCTGTCTGCTTTGTTCGAATTCTATACTTTGTCATCCACTTAATTGTTTTAAGTAATTAATTAATGAATTACATTTACACTTACTTAAACAATCTACTGTAACTAGAAGCAATCATTTTGCGAGCCACACAACGTACAATAGTACATACTTCCAATGTATAAATTCTTTAACATCTTTAGTAAATTTAGGTTACAGTGCTTTGCTGACAAAAGAGGTAATTTGCCAAAAAATATTTCAATACATGTTAGTCTAGGATCTTTTAAGCCTCGAATGAGTTCTGCATATTCCTTCGAAAAAAGCCAAGATTAGGGGAATGGTCAGGCTCCAATTCACCACTAACTAAAGATTTTTTAATGGCTGTTAACAAATTCTTTGTCAATGCCAACTTCTGTGAGTTACACCTGTTGTGTGGTTAGTAAGTGGCAATATTTAAAATCTTTTTGGCATTGATCTGCTTATTATTATTCGTCGCAAAAGGAACTCATTTTCTTTAGAATTTGTGTCATTAAATTCTGCTAAATCATTAGATTAAAATTTTGTATATGTAGGTCGTAATTTTATTGGAACTTATTTAAATCAGTGATTATTTGACATGTATTCAACTTATTCTAAATAATTTGTAAACACGTGATTTCCTTTAAACTAAGTATGAAATCTAATAGTTTTTGAAAAATATAATAGTTGCCTTGGGAAGGTATATTATAAGAATTATTGGCTAAATATATTAAATAGAAAAATTATGTATGTATACATGCCATATTTCACAATGTACAACAATCCATAACATGAGTTTTATACTTCTACAGCCGCGTTTAACAAATTCAATAATTATATATAATGTATTCCGTTATTTACCGGCTTCAGCATGCATAATTATAGCATCCGTTACAGCATAGGCGTACAAATGCCCCTAAAAGTTCATTAATTTGATTGTTATCTGGAGCTGTAAAAGCGTTAGCTTGTTTGTGGGTAATGATGCATTCCTTCACAGAACCAAGCGCAAGAATGCGCTTCGAATGTTCTCAATAATTCGCAAATCTACAAGTTGCACACACATGCCTCGCGGAAAAATGAGTCAACTTCACCTAGAAAAACAAACACGCGGCGCTGTGCGCATTCAAATAGAATTGAAAGAGCGATTCCCGTCGTTTGTGATTCAGTCGGTAGCTAACACAAATCCGCACAATTGGATTTTTCCTGCTTCCTCGCCGAACGTGGAATTTCTTTTTGAATTGAGAGCGGGGAAAATCAGAATTTGGAAAAATTTAATATAAAACCTCTGCGTGATTCCGTTACAAGATTATTTTCGAGATATTCCTTCTCCATATTTTTATATCCGTCGAAGGTAATGGAATTAGGATGTCTAGTAGCTTTGAAAATACTACTAATACTACTGGAATAAGATTAAGTGCTACATGTATTTTTGTTCTTTATTTCTTCTTTTTTATCGGCAAGTATATAAGTTGATACTTGAACCTCAATTTGGTGGTTTAGTTTGTTTGTTAGAATGAAATTACGTTAGCGTGTATATCCCAGGTTAGTAATTAATGCTGATTGAATACACTTGTAGATCTGTTTGCGGTGTAAATGTTATACATACGTACAGAAAAGTGATGGATATTTTAATAACAATAGTATTTAATAATGTCCAACAAACAAGAATTGATTTAGCAAAATATATAATGAATAGTATCTTTAAGTTTTTGTCATCACTGAAATAAGTGAACGTTTCATTAAGCTTGTCCTGGTTAGAGGGGGTTTAAATGTGCAGTCGCTTCTAGAGTTTAAGCGTGAAATATGGAATGCTATATCATGTTACTAAATAAGTTTAGTAAAAATTTGCGACACACTATGACAACGTTCTGTTAAGGATTCCATTTCATGATGTTCCAGCAATTCCAACTGCGGTATGCCAACCTCTGGATAAATTCCATCCAACTTATAAGATAGAAATTTGCGGTAAATTCTATCCAGCTGCAAACAATCTTATGCGCAAAAGAGATACCGAACCTCTGCTACCGAAGTACACTTTCCTAGGGGGCTCACAAGTAATTATATCTGTAACGTTTAGAATACGACATATTACATAAATAATTCTATTTCGACTACATAATTTTATTGCCCTGAAAGATAAATGATAATACGCCTGAAACAGAAAAGAAACCATAGGCAACAAATAACAAGAAAATGGAAGTTAGGAAAGTAGCTAAATATGAAATTAGTAAAAATGGCTAAGTAACATTATTTCAATAACACTTCTCCAAGTTTTTTATTAGCTAAAGGGATTAAAATAAACGTTTACGGCCTACCATTTAAAGAAAAACCTACATCTCTGATAAGTACAAAATTCTTCTACCTTATATTATATTTAATCGATAACTAATAAAGTCGAATTCGTCAACAAACTTGAGTCGCCAGTCTGGGTGTAGCATCGCTTCTATCTGACGTTTATCAGTTAAGTGCCTGCGTTAGATAGAAAATTTCTACACGATAATATGTACGTCGAAATTTAATACCATTTCTCATGGGTCTGTCATTAAACGTACATATGCCTTGCTGTAAGCATTAATGTATACATAGGTACATGTATGCATTTATATATGTATATACCTATATGTGTAGGTATAGCATAGGCTTCATATCAGATAATTTTGTCTTAATTTATAGTGAATTATTTATACGAGATCGTTAAGTTTGCTTTGCTCGAACATGTAATCTTAAAGGTCTATTATAAAACACTAAAAGAACTAATAACGTTGGAACCGACGTAATATCTATTTAACCTACGCAAACATATATAACGTAAGTTTAAGACTCATTAAATATGGAAATATTTATAATTCTTTCAGCAAACATTTTTTTTACTTCCAGGTAAGGGTAGATGAGTTTGTTTAGACTACGCCGATCGTCTGTTTACATTCTTAAATATCTGGTTCGAATATATTACGACACGTTGCATGAGAAGAGGAAGATGAGGGTCGTTTGCTTATTTTATCACCACTAGAACGCTTAGTCTTTGCCGCACTTGTTATTAACAGAGATTGTAACGTAAATTTGAAAATTATAAACTAAATGCAGCAAAAATAAACAGTTGCTTGAAGGTTCATCGTATATTCTACCTTTTTCGGTTCATTCTCCCCTGCATAGTCATGCCTGAAAACGATAACTCGTATCTGTTCTAATTATAAATACATCTGTTAAACTGTCGGACGTTCATAGTTATGATATCCATCAAGCAATGGATTTCTACGTAGCTACATGAGCACGAGTCTATGCTAGTAGAATTATAAATGAAATGACAAATATGCACAGGTGAATGCTTCCTATTTATAAGTTCATTGCTTATGCGTATGTAGAGGATCGTTAGTTAAAGATTTTTTGTTGTATCGTATCTTCATCTTCCCACTTATGATAAGTAGATATGCTTAATACTTAGGATGATTTATTATGGAAATAATGTCACTAATTTGAGTTATGCATAATTTCTAACGCCGTTTACCTGTCTTTTACGGAATTAGAAACAAGAAATGTGGTTAACACCGAAGTACCCAGAGTGGTCTTTATTTTCAAATTATGCTTTAGCTTCTCGTCACGTTTTTTTTATACTAATAACAATCAATAGTAGAAGGTGCCATTCTTATAAGATTTCTTCTGCCTGCCAATTTTGAAGCAAGATCTTGCAGGCCAAGCGTCGCTGTTGAGGTTTTTAGGTTAAAATCGGAATCACGTGATCTAGCAGGGTGATTCCAACAATAGACCATGAGCGCCTATTATCGGCATTTTTGTGTTTATTTGTTTGGCATCTCGACATTTTTGTACTCAAATGATTCCTCTCAGTGGGATTTTGAATGGATAAATGTTCTCTAATTCTGCAGAATCGGATGCGATCATGCGACGATCTATCTAAAATACCGATATTGAAATGTAGCAGTATGCTACGCATATTAAAAGTTATAGTACTGTCCTTATTTATATTCGTAATTCATTCGTACAGGAAAACAATGTAAGATCGTCATTGTTTTATTGAACATTATATCTTTTTAAAGTAAACATTTAAGTAGAGAATACTTTATTCATCATGGGTTCATTGAAGCACCTTCCTCTAAATTTGTATGTAAATCTAACTCTAATCATACTAATGTATTCTGATTGACGCCATCTTAATGTTTATATGATAGTTGCGGATGCCCAAGGAGATCCTTAACAGCTTATACACAGTTTCCCATTATAGATTTTGATTCTGAATTTGGTAACTGAAATTCCATTACTGCTACGGACAATACCATCTTCAGAGATAAACAACTATCTTCACTGGTATGACTCGCACATGTAATGAATTAGATTTATGATCTTTTAATATGTTGATACTGATTGCCCGAACAAATACAAGTAATGTATACAAGACTTCTCAAACTCAAATTATGAGCTTACGTTATAAAATTGGTTGGTACGTATCAAAATACTGGTTTGCTGGATATATGTATATGAATATGTACTGTATGAATTTTGACTAATAGAATTTGCAAATATACATACGTATGTGAGTGCCAATGTTTTTAAGTTTAGATTGTACTTACGAAGCCATAGAAACTTTCATACTTAAAGCTGAAACTGCAATCCTTTTAACGTGAGGAAAGTACCTATAGTAAATTATAATTTTTAGGTTTTAGGTTTATTGGGCAGAGAATTTTTATTTAAATTTAGCCCTTCGCCATCTACTATAACAACTAACTTCAGTTAATAAGGGCAGCTCTTGCTATTATTTTTCTTGAGTGTAGGCGGGGAGTAAATCACAGGGGCAAACTGTAACTATTAAGAATGGTAAAAAAAAGTTGTGATAGCTGGAATAACTAGTAACAAGAATTCTTCTTTACTGCGAATAGACATTGCTGAAATTGCGGTAGAAAACTATCTAATGCTGTACGTAAATGAGATATTTTTTTGATGTTGTAATTGCAAATATGCCTACTATCTTTAGCCACGTGTTCTTGTACATACCGTATGCTAAGCAATAGCCTGTGGGAAGAAATTTTATAATTATTTTAGATATCTAGTTAAGTATTAGAGCGATGTATGTATGTGGATGTATGTATCGCTTGTATACATACATATGTGTACGTGCAGTCAGGGAGATAAAACACATCTACCTATCTCATGCTTGGAAAGTCTGCTTCAAATACTGTTTCTCTTACTATCGTATACAGTTTATACATCGCCTAAGCGCACTTATTTATACTATGCATATATGTCTGAAGTTTATCTCACTTAATTGTTTTTTCTCTTAAACTGGAATAAATTTAAGCGTTTTAAAAAACTATCTTAGAATAATACTAAAGAGCTAAAATAAGACTCTAATGACAATGTTGTTAAACTTCAAGTGCGACGTATCCGGAGAAACTTGCCTTACGATGCAGTTATTTTCATAACATACAGAGACGCTCGTCCTCACAAATTTTGAATTTCTTGGCAGCCCCTAACAAGACTTACAGTGAATATTGTCGCATAAGGAGTGTTATCATTATAATGGTACCTTATTTCTTGTTATCTTTATCATCGTTATTGATGTGCTATCGTAGCTGTCGTCTTCTGTTAGTTTACGCCAATATGAATAATGTATACTGTTATGTGTTCGTATACACATACGCAATGTATACATACACATTCAGAACGCGTTACAACCGGAAAACACTTAAGTTATGGATTGGCAAGAAGTTTCTTATTTTATATTCTATGGAAATTCGAATGGAATGTTACTACCACGGAAGTGCGTTGTTTGTGTCGGTGAAAACTATCGCACGTAAATATATGGGTTATGCGGCATGTATCCAGTTTCTCGTTTCCCTACATCTGTCATAATTTTGAATCGAAAAAAGTTCTAAACTACACGTCCCCTGTTTCAAAGAGGAGAATTTCACGCTATCGTATTACCGGGAACTCATTACTAAAACCGCTACAATCTTTCTCATTTTACACAAACATCCTCAAAACTATCGGCCGTTTAAATAATCATGACATCTTTACGAGTAAGTTACTACTTCTCCGAAACAAAAAGGAAAGAAGAAATAACAGTAGAGGACGTACTTATAGCAAAGGAAACAATATTTTATGACGTCGTAAATACTCGCAGAGCGACAATAACTTTACTTCGGCGGTGCATAACCCCTACGCCGCGCCGTATACTACCGAAATCATTAATATTATCGTTAAAATTTTAATATTGATGATAGCACTGATGGGATGACTCGTGATCTCAGTCAACACCGTTAATGAGAACTTTTCTAATGAGTGTACCAAAATTTCCATCAACATTAAAAGGGAGAAAGCTCTCTCGATAGAATTCTGTTGATGTGTCGCGGCTGTAGTTAATTTGATACTTTTTAGGTGTTAAAAGTTGTTAGTTACAAAGGTTTGGTGTGTCTAGATCACTGTAGTAGCATCTAGTGGCGACGCCGAACAAAGCAGTGAGACCACCTATAGTTCTTTCGTTGAATCTTTGCCGATACGTCATTTGTTATCCCTTATAAGCTAAGCCACACGATTATATGTTCTTTTGACTAACATGAAATTTAGAAAGAAACATGGAACGACAGGTTTGTCTGATTCGACTAGATTCATATTGAGAATATGGCGAAAATTCATGATGTATCGGCAAAGATCCAACGAACAAACATGCATTGCTTTTCCCAAATAGTTACATATACGTATGTATCTTGCGGCATTTTCTTCAATGCTCAATATTTATATGTAATACCCATATTTGAATCTACAGTGCAGGTCTTACATGCAAGTTGAACAGCTTTCTATTTTTTTTTTCAATATTTCTTTTAGTTAATCATTTTATAGTGTCGCAGAGCAAATTCATATTTTGAATTTAACTGACACAGCAATAGTCCATTTTTTATTTCTACTTACATATGATAGTTCTGTCTAAGGTATTGTATTTTGGGAACAAGTGTGGTGACATATGCTTTGGTCAATCGCACAGAATAGACACAATAACAGATGATTGATGATAAAACGTTCTGTGTAAAACTTCAATATGCTCAGCTTGGTGTCTAAATGGTGAGCTTCCTCTCCTTTAGGTACTACTTTTATTAATTTTTCCAATGTTCTACATAATTATTCAACTACGTTTAACTATAATAAACATTTTCGAAATGACTGTGCTAAGCTTTACACAGTTTATTGTTGTATAACTTTGCATTTAACATTATTTATTTGCAATCGCTAAAGCTTTTGAATTTCTTCTACAGTATAGCTTTACTTCACTTTTTACGCCATTAGTTATCCATGTAACACATAAAATTATAAATAGGAACTGCCATAATATAGATCATAACATAACATGTAAAACCTATTCCGTAATTCTCTTTAATTATTGAGACCTTTCTGGCAATTTGTAACGTACAACGTGTAGTTACTACATATATGTAGGTATAACTTTTTATGTTGTCTGCATGTATAATCAATCGTACCTGTGTTTGCGAAAGGTATGCAGACGAATTACTGGGAAAAGTCAGTAACCAATGTCTGACAATGAAATACTGTCTGGCAATTCACAGAATTTCGTCGGTTCTAGTGCTCTAGTTGTTCGAACTCATTGGCCAATCTGACTAAAAAGAATGTTTGCATATTTCAGGTAAACCAAGCACGAGTATGTATGTATGTACGTACCACCTACTAATTAATCAGAAGGCGAAACTAATCTACTACTAACTAATACTCTAACTAATCTAATCCTTTTGGTTCTATGAACAGATAATTGCTTTTACTCTTATACACAGTTTACAGATATACATAAATGTAACAATTCTAAGCGAGTACCTGCAACGAAATTTCCTCAGCGCAGCAACAACGACTGCTCGGCGACAGTTCCGAATAACATAATGTTTACTCGATCTTCTGGGTGAATTACATTTAGTACATACTTAGTAACTAAATAAGTAACTAATTAGTTAAAATATCTGTATTTTTTAGTACCACCTTCATAAGTCAGTATTGTGAAATAATATTAAATACGATTGAAGGGGATCTAATTCCTACTATAATCGCGTTAGCAATGACAAAACTTTAATTGCCGTTGTCAAGTAAACTCATAATCATAGCTGATGCTTTTACAGTTCGAGTTCGACCTCATATTCAGTGTTTTAATAGACAACATTGTTGTAGCACATCCTGATCAAAATTAGTGAAAGGTAAGGTGTTCACAAGTCAGTACTATTAATTCTAAAGAACACTCTATTTCACACGCTACTATCTGTACCGTCTTTCCTGTAGAACGGAGCTATCTTACAATAGTTTTATTGATTTCATTTTCTTACTGTTCTAGTTTCTAACTTACGTTTTCAAATGTTACTAGTCTAGGAGCTTACGTGCAAAACCCGATATATCTATTTCACACTGAAAACCAATAAAGCTTTGGCTCTTGAATGTATCAAAAAACTGAATCCAGGATAATTTCGGTATATGGGCAGGCTTTCTGTGAGAGCATGTTTTTCTTTGTAATTTTTGTTTAAGTTTGGAAATACATATTTCAAAAAATGTATCGCATTTGTTTGGCTTTGCTCCAAAATTGTTGAAGTAAATAAGATGCGTTAGGAACAAAATAATATATTTTGTCAAAGGTAATACCTTTTGTAAAAGGGGATACCTCATTGCCACTACAGTTAGGTAGGTGAACGAAGTCGTTCTTTGTGCTATTGAAAATCATCTCGCTCTTGCCATTTCGCTCCATTTTTTTTCATTAGATGCCCTACACTCTTTTTCTCGTTTCTGTTATCTGGTTTCTCGGTGGTAATATTCGCAAATTTTTTATAGATTTGCCGTTTAAGTAGTAAGTAAGTCTTTGAGCAGGTCCCATTGTAGGTTCAAACTTATAAAATTTCTAAGCAAGTCACTGTAATATCTACCTTGATATTCTATTCTTCTGCTATTTTTTGTTGCTATGTTTTTACTGCACTAACTTGTGCATCAACTGGTGTACAATCTGACATATTCGTCTCTGGAAAGGGTTGCCGGGTTTTTACATAGCCGCTTTTCTATCCTGCAAAAAAACCCGGTCAGTTGATAGAAATCTAAATATCAGAAACTAACCACAACCTTGCTTACCGTACAGAACATTGTAAAACATAAAGCTAGCATTTTAAACTAACGCCAACAGATATTTCTGCGTAATAGAACTTCAAGCCGAGAATTTAACCGTGTTTGCTACAAAATGTACGCTTCTCCACTTTTGCTCGCGTACGTCAACCTTAAATGCACTTTAGACACATTTTGATTCAGTTTTGCTCACAATAGCATATAGAAACGAATAGAGCAGATCAAAATTACGCAGTTAACATATGTAACTCTTTTACGCCAAAAATTGGATTTATTTGGTTTTGCACGCAAGTTCTTCGGTTTGATTTCATATTAAATCGCTAGTCCATACTTAGAACGTGCTAACTTCTTTTATTTTACGCCACTAGACACGCAACTTCGTTCGTCCTCGTACGTGATATCAGTGGATCTCATAGTATTCTCCGCAAAAAGCAGTTGTCATGCTTATCTTGCAAACTTTCAGGTGGTGATAAAATTGACTACCTATTTTGTTTTTTTTTTTCTTTTCAAGCGAGTATACTGAAGAGACAAATATTGAATTGAATTTCCCTTTATGCATTTATTTGAGGCTCATTTTTTCTGACGAAGTTTCCATGAGAGGAACTGATGATTAGACTTGCCAGTCATATTATTTCTCTATGGAGGAACCTCCCTGCAAAATGTCTGCCCTTTGTGAGAAAACGATTGGTCATAAGTTGTGCCGACATTTCACACCAATTATTTTGTGAAATCAAATTTTTGCTTACATTTTTCTTTTCGGACTGTGCTACTGTGCTTCAATAAGAATACGGAGGAGATTTAGATTTGATTGACAACAGCATAGATTCTGTTCTCTTGCAAATTTTTTATTACTTACCATCGTATAAAAATTGAAGAGAGGACGTATGTAGATTATACTATACAAAACAGTAATAGTGGCATATTAAGATTGCTCTGTACTGTATAAAAATGAAAACTTGAGAATTGTATCATTAAATTGCTATTAGTGTTTGAGAATTGCAGCATTAATTTAATACTTCCTGATCTTTAAAATACGAAATTAGCCTCGTTTTACTACTTTCCTTTTCGGTAGCAGAAATTAGAGTCGCCTCATTTAGTCGAGAACTCATAGCTCACAGGTTTCTGCTTAAATTTATGTTTGACTTCTGAGAACATCACGCCTTGATTATTCATAAAACAGTTCTCTTGTTCTCTGATGTAGAAGTATTTTAGTTCTGGCGTAGCCGCGTTCGTACAGCTATTTCACGAATGTAATTTAAGGTGTCAGCTCAAGACATTATAATAAAGTAGATCACCCGACGGAGTTATGCGGCACTGTGTAACTCTAACTAAATTAGTTAGTTTCTGTGATCTTAGCGCATCGTTCAAAATATACTAGGGCAGTTCTCCTATAATTAGAGTACGAAAATGTAAAAGATATAAAGTCGTTGTCGCACCAATACTGTATTTATTAGTTTGTTTTAGTGAAATTATTGAATTTCTCAAATTTAGTGTACATATTATTTTCATTGTGGCTGAGATTTTATGATTGACAACTGACACAACTAAAATTTATAGAACCAGAGATGCGAGATAAGGGCATGCGTATGTACAGTAGGCGGCCAACGAATTAGAAACTCTAGAAAGACTTAATAATTTAATCCAAATAAGAACAAGTTTTTTTTAAGATATTGTACACTATTATCATGCTCCCACATTACACTAAATTTATCAATATCTGGGGTTTCCGTCCATGATTTCTAATACTTCTAGTACTCTAGTACTCGTCGAGGCATACTTTCAATACAACTATTAATTGTGTCTTTAATTGCGGATCATTAAGCCATACATCCGCTATTTTTTCTTTGAGAATTGCTAAATTTGGGATGTTTGATTGCTTCACATTGGCTGTTAACAATGCCCAACATTACTTACTTAGTCGTCGACAAAGAGCCGAAAATACGCAGGGACGTCTTCATTATTTCTCATATCAAGTACTTCTACATCTTCTGAGAAATTGATAATATCCTTGAAGTTGCTTTAGCTTTGGTACTCGTACTTTGGTTATCAGCAAACTCATCTTCGTTGCTTCGAAATTTACACACCATACCATATATCATTCTCAGATATTCGATGTCTTTAGGCAAGGATGTTCGAGCTACTTTCACTTCCCTCATAAACCTGATCCTTCAAATCATTATCAGATTCGTTTTCGTATGGGTCATCATCGCTCATATCTATATTGGCACACAGCTGTTGTAATTAAGCCTGTTCTTCTTCATAGGTTACCATTTTCTCACTGCATATACAAACATCCATCACACACGATCACGAAGAGCGTACAACTGATATACAGATAAAAGAACTGCACTGTAATAGGCTAGCCCATTCAGGAACAATCCTGCAAGAACCTGCAACTGTGTGTATACTGCAAAATATACGTGGCACAGACAGGGAAATATTTAATTCCACGCCACGTGTATATTTTTTGCACACTGGTTAAAAACATGTAATTACTTACTGAAAAATTACAAAAAAAATATAATTCCAATGATAGTAAAGTCCAGGAGTCTAACACAAAAAATGCGTGGCCCTGGAGACTACGTCGCAGTTAAAGTACAAGGGAATTTTATTAAAACTACAATTCTACCAGATTTTCCGTATTTGGTTACTAAAGACAATGCTCGAACAAAATACACTTGGAATCGTTTAGAAACAGTTGTGTGTGTATTTGTTAATTACTTATACTTGAGAATTAATAACACCCATCTGATTCCTGCCTTCATAAAAGCACTAATATGATATATGTTTATATTCTGTTGGTATTATAAAAGGTGTCTACATATACCAGAACTTAATATTGCCCGGGGTTTTTACGGCCAATTAGAAACTATGTACAAAATAATAGTTAATCTATCGACACAAGAAATTTATGAAGGTAATTTTTCATGTAATTATAATACTATATCTACTTCTCGGGTCAATTAATTTTTTTGTTATCCATTCAAACATAGATGCAATAATAGATAGCGTTCTAGTGGTGGACTACATGGCCGCTTTTAATATTTTAAGTAAGATTTAGTGATATCTGATCCTGACGCCATATGGTTGGTAGTGCCTTTAGCCTCGCGCGTTAAATCCGATGGTTGCGTGGTTACTTTCAATCGATCACGCAACATCAAGTTCATATTTTCCATTTAATTACTTCGATGTCTGTAGCTATTTATTAAAGCAAAACTGAAATCTTACTTCATAGTTCAGTGAACTTTAACTTGTACACATTTCCGTTCATAACTACAAAATTTAATTGGAAATGTCGATATACCCACAAAAGTAATTCAGAATGTTGAATAACTAAGGACTCTCACGGTGTTTCTTAACAACTTCATGATATAATGTGTATAAAAAGAAACTTATTGTATCTAATTATTTATTTATTTGAACTTAGCTGCTTGACTCCTAGTCGTATGTAATGTATAATACATTTAAAGATACCTCTTTAATACCTATCTTAAATTTGTGTCAGCTAAGCGTGACTGTGTCAAGCGTGACTGCTGCGTTTGCATTCTCTTCTCAGTTTACACTGAACTTTTACCATTTGTGTTTACTTTATGTATGTATTTCTCGAGTAATTATATCCAACAAAAAATACTTTTTGTTGGCTATAATTACTCGAGAAATACATAACACTGTACCAATCAGTATTTCTAACAAAACTTCTCCTCTACAAATCTCTTTATATCAATGGTAAGGTATGTGGTAGCTTTTCTAACCCGGCACACACACCGCAAAATAATATATTATCATATAGCTAAACAATACAACAAACAATACGAAAAGTATTTTTAGTAAGCTTTTCAGAAAATAACTTTGCTAATGTTAAACTAGCTGCATGATACTGAGAAAGTAACTATGTAATTTCCATTTTATCTCATGTATTAACAATTTTCTAAATTCAAGTGATATGAAATATCTTTTAATAATCTCTCTTGATATATAAGTATAAGACATATTCGTGCTGAGGAATTAATTTGTAAGTTTTGTTGATATAAACATATATAACTAATGTCAATATAGTTATAGTATCAAGTATCCTTTTTATGGTGTTAAAAATGCGTGCAAATTTACTCAGTGGAATTAATTGGGAAAACGTAATTTTTTAATTACATATCTACTCTATACGTACAATCCAAATATGTATATGCACCCGATATATCAATGACTGATACCAAACGACCGCCAGCTTAATTTGATAGCTCGAAATTTAATTCATAAAGAGAATATTATTTACTACGACATATACACGAAAATTTACTTAGCTGTTTAATTATAAATGTTAGTGCGAATAAGTACCACTCGCTTGTATTAATGGCGGTATACTTATATTTACGAAAGATTCGTTACATAGCACAACACCAACCTAATCAAAATAGAACGCTAATTACCGACAGTTAATTGTTTCTCAAGTGACAATCAGAGATTTGTGAAGGACCTCTCAGATAACAAGACTATTTGGATAAAAGTAAGCTGTAAAAAATGTCGAATCAAGTGTGACATTACGTATATGTTGCGACAAATGTTTTAGTAACTGTTTTCCAGAAATTGATAAATAATACCATATTTGCTTTAACACTCCTAGTGTTTCAACATCGATGACACTATTATTAAACGATGACAATCATTTTATGAGTTAAAAAATGTTCTAGTTGCTTTAAAAAATGTAAAGTACCTACTCTTTTACTGTTTATCATAAAGATATTGTATTTTACTTATTTGCGAACGCTGAAGACAATTTAATTAGGTTTCACTTAGGTAAATTGTTATACATACAAGCTTCTTATATTATTCGAAAATTTCTGTTTCTTAGAGTATTTTACAATGTTTAGAAACGTTCATTGTATTATGAAAAAAATTATAATGTAAGACATGTATGTTTTTAATAGGTAAACTAAGTTAATAGCAAAAAATACACAAAATGTAATTGCTTAAGGAATGGGATTGAGTATGCCCAAAACTAGTTATGGAAATTGCTCAATATGACCTCCATCTAGTTGTAAAATTATCAACCTTTCCTCCAAATTGTACACATCATTCCGTAACATTTCTGGTTAAATTGCACCATTCTTTTTTCCGTAATCTAATTCTTGCTGCGTTATTAGTCGTCTTGCAAACACCTGACTTGTTAAATAACACCGCAGCCAATAATCCGCTGAGTTAAGATCAGGTAATCTTGGTGGCTATGCATTTGCGAAACGGCTGCTTAACACACGCTCTTGAAAATTGTTGGTTAACAATTTTTTAAAAGGCCAGAAAATGAGCGTGGGCGCTCCATTCTGTATAAAAATGATGTTTTCAATTCCGTGGTGCCCGTTTTGCAGCTGTGGAATAATATAATCTCTTAACATTTGCAAGTATTGTTCGCCGTTTACAGTTGCTGACACGGTTTCTTCATTCTCCATTTCCTCGGACCAATGGTAAATCTGGTATAAAACTGCACCAAACGGTGACTTTCTTGTCATGTAAACCTTCTTGAACGATTTCTTATGGATTTTCTGTAGACCAGATTGTACAGTTTTGAGTATTGACTCCACCATTCGAGTAAAATGTTCCTCATCTGTCCATAAACTACCGCATTACCATGCGGGTTCACTTTCCATTTGAGCCAATACTCGCAAAGAAAATTCGTTCCCAACCTGCTTCCTTTAATTCAAACAGAAATTTCAATTTTTATGGATACATTTGTAAAATTCTGCGTAATATTTTCGAAGTCGTAATTGGGTATTGTATTTGTACTGCTAGTTGCTACTGGCTATGTCCTGATTTTCATGAAAAACCTTTGCAATTTAGCCATCGGTAATTCGTGGTCCGTCTGATTATGATACGTCAGATACAGATCCTGATCTTTCAAATTTTATATTACATTGCGGTATAATTTCTGACGCATTCATAATAACACTGAAATAAACCAATTCTTATTTGTTAATACACGCTAGGTATTACATTTTGAGCCGTTTGAGCTCTACGTTTACTTGAGGTTTTACTTCAAAATAAAACACCAATTTGAATGATTTCGTTTTGATACCCTTGTCCATAACTATAATGACAACGCCCCTGTTTCCCATAGATACAGTAAAATTCCATTCCTTAAGCCGGCAGATTTCGTTAATTTTGTTGCTGTTAACTTAATTTGTGACAAAATTATGATAATTTAAAGTATAGCTATGCCTTACTTAATGATAATCTTGTATATGTGTATGTATTACGTACTTAGAATCACGCAATCGTAAGAAAAGCGGTGAATGGCAAGTACAACTCATTCCATCACTTTTCAATTTCTTAGTATGTCCTTCTACTCTACAAGTTGAAACAAGAACATACCTATACATATGTTTTCCCTAATAACATATATTTAGAATGCAACATATACGTTCTATTTATTTTATCTTTATTATTTCAATTTTGGATTGTGGGATTTGATCTGCCTACAAATGGAATATTATCATCGACAAACCAGATAAATATTAAAATCGTAAGATATAGGTACATACATGGTAATAATCTGTCAGAATTTACGTTAGAACACTGTTATTTTTTGGTTTTATTATCTTAAAATATTTCTTGAATTGACACAATTCACTAAACATTCAGGGTGTATTTACCTGAAATTTTATAAAGAGTTGTTGTTAGATGTAAGGTAGTAATAGAAGGATCTCTTGCGAGCTAGTCTAAAAAAAAAAAA
>ML218031.1:216-10988 GCA_004785975.1 Popillia japonica
GCATTTAAAAACCAAACTTAATCAGAGTCGTAGATATTTAACATTTAAATGTCAAAATTACATAAGTTTGATATTAAATTTTCGTATTTAATCATCGTATGTTATCATTGCGTGTATTTAATATGTAAATGTCAAATTTACGCATATTGGGCGTTAAAATTTCAAATTTACCAATATTTTTATGCTTATTTGACAATTAGCTGTCAAATTTCTGCGTAGTTTGACATTTAAATGTCAAACTTGTGGATATGCGTGCATGTTTGACATTTAAAAGGCAAAATTAGTCCAAAATTGTCTACATTTTGGTACAATTATAACATTCAAACATTATTCAAATGTCAAAATTGAGCGTAGTTGACATGTTAATGTCAAAAATAAACGTCAAATTATAACATTTGTGTAGTAGTCATTTACTGCAATTACATACATGTGTATGTGGGTATCTAACCCAAACGACAATTAATTTTATACTGCGTCGATTGTAAAATTATTCTTGCACAATATATTCCCTAAAACAACAAATTTTCAATGTTTTTAAACTAATTCAATACAGAAAATTTAAAATAGAACAATATTATTTTAACAAATTGCAAATATGCATTTCATCGATACAATTTGGTCGTCGAAATAAATCTGAATCATCACGAAATTTTATTTGTAATAGTATCGTTATAAATTATAAATTTCGCGGATAATTTTACGTCAATATCCACATTTAAACCAAACAAAATGTTAATCAAACAAGAGAGGTAACGGGGGGGGGGGGGCAGGGGGGAGTAGAATTTCGAGGACGAACTTTAAAGCTGGGAATCGTAAAATTTTACAGGCACTCTTGATTTAGTGAGTCCTATAACGTCCTACCGGTCCCGTAAAAATATTTTATTAAAACTATAGAGGTGATGTTGTTCTGTGCGCCCTGCTGTTTCCAATAATGTGTGTGTACAATATGGTGGTCGGCAATTCGACTTTTAATATCTAGCTGTTGAATATAGAACAGGTCATATTTAACGCAGGCTATGCACGCTGTAAATTAACTATTTTAACGGCATAATCAATGATGCCTGACCGTTATTATTACGACTTGTTATTTATTGCTTTAAAAAAAATTGCGATAATTTTTTACGACGTTATTAATTTTTATAACTTCGTTTTATGTGTTACTTTTTTATTTAATTGATAAATAAATGTAATTGTGTTGAATTCCTATAATTTTTATAAATTTAAAAATTAAGACTGTAATAAATGTTACGTAGGTCAAACTAAACAATATTTAAAAAAACGCAACAAAATATTAAGTTCTTTTTAAGTCTGTTTCGTCTGCGTTGACTTACCACCGCCTAATTACATCGAATTAATGCCCCGCAGGGATCGTGTGGCTTTTCAGCGCGTCCTCCTTGATCTTTCGCCCCCTACCCCTCCCGTACCCTTCCAGCACTTTCGTAATTCGAACTTATTAAATTTGTTCGCGCGATGTGTCGACGAAGTGCCGGGAAATATTTTCATATTTCGTTATCTTTCTCGGCCGGATTTAAACACGACGGCCAGCTGATGCTGCAGGCGATTTTTCTCGGTACCAACTTCGAATAGACAGGCCGCGATCAAAAGGAATTCGTAAAGTTTTAAACTAATTTAATCTTACAGGTATGTTTCAAACACCATAAGACAGCTCTAAATTTCTCATAAATCTACAACTGATCCAATATCTAACGCATGTTGAAGACTGGTGACCTTTCATTCGACAGATCTACCCTAAGTGTAATACCTACTAAAAAATCTCACGCTATATTTTCCTCGAACATCCCGTACAGAATACCGAAAAACCAGACAAACAAACTTAGAACAAACAAGTTTTTCCTCTACAAAGCGCTATAACAGCGACCCTTCCGAATACGTTCCGTTCCACTTATAGGATCAACGATTTACTTTTAGCAAGGTTAATCTGTCGACGATGACACTTCGAAAAAGAAACTTCTCCTTTTCACATCTTATTCCAAACAGGGATACGTTTCCTCCTTCCCTCTCGAGTCTCTAAAGATTTTTTTTTTCCTTTCATCGGACACCAAACCTGAACTACCTACTATTGCAGAGATTCCAGTTTCTTCCTCTTTGACTGGATCTCGTTAATATGTTAGGGAGAGTGTTTCTTATTCTTCGCCGAGTGTTGCCGGCGTTTCCCTATTCCTTTCCCGGGATTACAAAGGGGACAGCTTAATATTGATGAGGGAGAAAATTGACATACTAAACCTATTCGAGGGAAACCTTACGCGTACGAAAGGCGTCGGACCTGTAAGGCGATACTCCGTATCTTTTACGGGAAATAAGAGAGAATCGTAGATTTCCTCGTGTGTCCGATAAATATTTTAACCTGTATCAATCACTAATCGATTAGATTGAATAAATTGCTTCAATTGTTAAAAAATAAAAAACGAAACAATAACAGCAGGAGTGTGAAAAACACGATCCGAATCGCAGATACGGATAAATATCGTTTAAGGAAATTTAAATAATCCAATTTGGCGCGCGTACGCTATGCAGACCGCCAACATAAAAACGGGGGGAAAAACGATTGATCGCAGGCGATTTTTCCCATTTTGAACTTTTAAAATCCTATTGTTTTAGAGCTTAACGTTTCGGGGTGCGATTGCTCGCATTTACATTAATAAATATGAATGAACATCGCCACTGACGGTGCCCGTGGAACTGTCACCACTGTGACGTATATACCACCCCTGATACTTTTGTATTGATGATTTATCTTTTATAGAACCATCTAGACTAGCGAATGTATCGCTGAAACGATTTAAATATTTAATTTTAAGATATTAACAGATAAGATTATGTTCACAGTAAATCACCTCTAACTTCAGCGATTTACTGTGAACGTACCCTATTTTTTTTAATAATGTAGGAAAATTAATATTTAGCCTTATTTAACCTTTAGTTGACAAATTTATACCTAGTAGCTATAAAATTTGCAAAGATACAAGTATTTTTGTACATATTTGACATTTAAACGTCAAAATTAAACTGATCTGAGTTTATATGTTATAATTTTGTGTATTCAGTATAGAAATATCGAATTTTTGCACAATAACCATTAAAATTTCAAATTTATGACTATTTTTATGCATGTCTGGTTTTAACAGTCAAATTTGTATGTATTTGACATTTAATTATAAAACTTGTATGAATTTTTCTACGTATTTGATATATAAAGGTCAATATTAGTCAAAAGTTTACATATTTAACATTTAGTTGACATATTTATAATAGTAGCTATATATTTTGCTAAGATACAAGTATCTTTGTACATATTTGACATTTAAATGTCAAACTTAAACTGATCTGAACTTTGTATGTTATAATTCTGGGGGTTCAGTATTGAAATATCAAATTTATGACTATTTTTATGCATATTTGGTTTGTAACTGTCAAATCTGTACGTATTTGACCCTTTATTGTCAAAACTGTAGGCATTACTCCACATATTTGACATTTGATGATCACGATTAGTGAAAATAGTGCAAATTTATACGTAGTGGCTACAAAATTTTCTAAGATACAAGTATTTTTATACATATTTGACATTTAAATGTCAAACATGAAATCATTTGACATTTCAGCCTGAATCTTGTGGATATCTTTATATGTATTTGGCATTTAAAAGCCAAACTTAATCAGAGTCGTAGATATTTAACATTTAAATGTCAAAATTACATATTTTTGATATTAAATTTTCACAATTGTCGATATTTTTGTACGTATTTGACATTTTAACGATACGCTCAAGCGTATTTAATCATTGCGGGTAAATGTCAAATTTACGCATATTGGGCGTTAAAATTTCAAATTTACGAATATTTTTATGCTTATTTGACAATTAGCTATCAAATTTCTACGTACTTTGACATTTGAATGTCAAACTTGTGGATATCCGTGCATGTACTTGATATTTAAAAGGCAAAATTAGTAAGAGTTGTACTTATTTAACGTTTAGATGTCAAAATTATGCATATTATTATTAAATCTTCCAAAATTGTCTACATTTTGGTACGATTTTAACATTCAAACATTATTCAAATGTCAAAATTGAGCGTATTTGACATGTTAATGTCAAAAATAAACGTCAAATTATAACATTTGTGTATTAGTCATTTACTGCAAGTATATATGTACATGTGTAGACTAGCGAATGTATTGCTGAAACGATTTAAATGTTGAATTTTAAGATATTAACAGATAAGGTTATGTTCACAGTAAATCACGTCTAACTTCAGTGATTTACTGTGAACGTACCCTATTTTTTTTTAAATGTAGGAAAATTAATATTGGCTCTACTGCAGATGTATATATTTTATTGAGAGGCAGAGCTTTACCAAATTATAGAAATTCTATTTAGAAAACAGCTTCGAAAATGCTCCCACAACAAAAATTGAAGCCTTACATGTGTTGTCCCAGTTAACATTAGCTACTTCTAACTTCGTTAGTTAAGCAATTAAATTCGGTCTTAAATTTGAGGAAATCTGATGCTTAATATGTGTGTAAGTCTTCAAAAGAAGCATTTGCAAAATTTTAAAGAATTTTTGAAGGTGAGTGCTACAAAATTGTCAATGTCCAAGTATGTAAGAAGTCCAATAGGGAAAACACATTTTCTAGTTCTAATTGGGTCAAAAATATGCCAAAATTTGCTCAGAACCTTGGAAATCTCCAACAGGATGGAAAAAATTGCAGTTAAATCTTCTGGAAAAGCTCACCAAAATGCAGGGCATTTATCCAAGTGTTTGGTGTCCTGTGGGTGATAGTGATCTAGTGTTCTACTTCGGCACCAAGAGATCCAGTGAATATTTGCTCACCAAAATATGTGAGATCTTTTTGCAGAAATTTTAGAACACAATGCGAACTAAAAACAGTCCTTAGGTCATTAAAACATTAATGCTATTAAACTTATATCATCAAATTACCTCCATAATAGCATTCCACTAGAATATCCGAAAGAAATTGAACTCTAGTATACCAAACACAGATTCCGCAGCATCACGTTACAATTTTCTCCCTTTTTTGCGCTTACGTGCCTTCGACCAATAAACATACCGTCGTTACGCCGCATTTTGCGGCAACGCAGAATAAAATTTTTGAGTGGGGTCAATGCGGTCCGTTACCAAGTTTCACCTAATCTTTCAGGATCTTTATGAAACATGCGTGTGCGTCCTTTCCCGGTCAATTTGCGGAGGAGCTAGTACGTGACACAGCAGTGTTCTATCCTCTTCTTATCCTTACAAATAAGGCTACGTTCATACAAGACTCGAACCTGTTGATCGCTTTTTACCCGCCAAAGCATGCATGATCATTTTTTTTTAAATGCAGTCATAATCCGGACAGCGCCCTCTCGGATGTCAGTGTAGGAGGAAGTTTCTTTCTTTTTTTTTAATTAAAATTTCCAAGATATTTTACATCGTGGCGGCGTCATCGCTGAGTACCGTGACTAAGCTGCAGGATCCGGAACAAAAAAATCCTGACACAGACTTCATGACGACACGGAGGGAACAACGAAAATGGATTACGGTTTTACAGCGGTGTAGTTTGTCATCGCCATCGCCAGCTTCTCATTGTAAAAAGAAGCTGAAGTAAAACGGGAAGTAGATATAAGGGGATAGGAAGAGATACGACGCGACTAAATGATTGTGCGAAATCTGTTCTAGATATTAAATTTTAGATGAGCAATTTTTCGTTGGAGAGAGACGGAGGGAGAGGGAGCAAAAAAACCGGAATAAACGTCGAGCGGAAGCGATGTCAGGTTCTAATTGGAAATAGGAGA
Organism: Popillia japonica; assembly: GCA_004785975.1. NCBI lineage: Eukaryota > Metazoa > Arthropoda > Insecta > Coleoptera > Scarabaeidae > Popillia > Popillia japonica. The sequence continues at coordinate 6,032 of ML218031.1, forward strand.
TTATCTATGTCGGAAAGTTATCATTGTCGGAGTCGATTTGAAATTTTAAATTAATAAAATCGATTTGTTGTTCCTGGAATGTGATATTTCGGTACCAACTAAATAAAAATAAAATGGCTGCTTGATTGACAGAATGCTTTTCAGACATTCCTGAGCATATTGGTGAATGGCATATAAATATTTCTGCCATTTCTCTTTTGGATTCGTCCCTAACCACTGTATGATCGGATCATATAAGCCTGCTTGTCTCCTACGTTTGTCCAAAAAATTCCTCAAAGTCAAACCTTAGTGTAGTTTAATTTTTTAGTTTAGCCAAAACTCCAAAGTCTTCTAAGATTTTGAGATGGCCTACTAAGTTTTCTAATTTGAAAACTATATTTCGGTCAAGCCTGATCGCTTACCTCTTCACTTGATGGTGCAGAGCTATATTTTTCGCAACAAGATTTTAGTCTCTGCTCAAGGATTAGCAAAAGCAAAAGCATGCTGAGAAGAATGTGGATAGAAGCAGTAACGCAAGATCTAGTCTAGGTAGACGCTAAGGATTAGAACCAGAAATCTAAGAACTAGAACTGGAAAGCCACAGTCAAGAAACTGGAAGAGAGTTTTTGCTACGCAAAATGCATTACCACAGTTGAAATTTCCTTGAAATTCCTTGGCAGATTCACAGAAATCTTCCAAAGAAAATGAGTAAAAGGGAGGAAATTTCGCCTATTCTATTGTGTTGGCATCAGATGTGCCTCGTAGATTTGGGCCCCAATTTTAGTTAGTTCAGAATTTTAATTTACTAAATCCTCAACAATCGTCACTATCTTGCTTCGTTTTGACGATTTTGGCAGCAATACCATCAGCTTCGGAATCAATGACCTCTTTCATAAATTTCTTAAGAGTTTCGTGAATTATTTTGGCTACGAAATCTTTGGTGTCCAAAAAAAAATGCCAAAAATTATTTCTAAAGTTATTTGCCATAACATAACCCTTATAAACGTCAGCAACGAGATAGAGCGCCACCTCCATTATAATCTTTGCCGCGTTCTCGTGTAGAGGTCGCGATGTACACTATAGACCTTGTCATATTCAACTAAAATTTATGTTGCTTTAATAGCACGAGAATAAATTTCCATCGGCAGAGGGTAAAACATGATTTATGCGAGCGCATTCAGTCCGGCGACGTATAGCGCGCAAACTTCGCAAGGGGACAAATTTTCATTGACCCCAGAATTTACCCGATTTAATATACACGTCGTGGCCGGCATTCGTGGCCGAAATTAGCGGGATATTTGCATATTACGTATCATCATTGATAAGTTTTTTTTTGACGAATTGTCCGACGAATTTGAAAACGATTGTGCTAAAATGTTATTTAATTCGAGCGGATTTCATGATGGGTCGGTACCATTCCCTATGCTATCACTGAAGCGATAACTTAAGACATGCATTATATATCTTCTTGCGAGACAGCCGTTTGCATATCGGATTCGAGTTTAATGAAACAATACCCTCTATTGTTTAAATTTATATGTTTCTATACAGGGTAACGTATTAGTGAATGTATGGTATCCAACATTGTAGAAGTCATCAAAGGGAGCCTAGTTTATGCAGAATTTGGCGAATCTATTGGGACTATCTAATCGCCCTCAAAGTTCTGGTATAAATAAACGCAGTTATTCTGATGTTGGTGCCAGGTCATGTGAGGTGTGATGGCAAAAAAACTAGCAATGCTCTTCCAAAAATCAAGTCAGCACATCAAGTGAGAGCTCATCTCCAATGGTGGGAGACCTACTGATCTAACAAAACGAAGACTAAAAAAAAATTGTTCCTTTTTTCAGCCAAATCCTTATTGGACTTCGATCCTATGCATCATTACCGATTTATTCAATGGCCAAGGCTCTCTGAGGTATCACCTCCCATTGTAAAAACTTCCAAACTGGGGTTGGCTTCATACTAACAGCATATGCTGATTTGGAGAAACGGCCTGAATTCCGCAATCTTAAGACCTTAGAATGCCCAATGTCTCTTCTTCAAAAATCATAATTCATCGATTAAATATCACAAAAGGGGCTCTATTCCTTCAGGTCTCCCTTCGGTTCTCTTCTTCCTCTGCTAGTTCCCTACAAATTAGATCATCTAACGCAACGTATTGATACAAGTCATGAGTTTCACTTTTACAGCCTGGAAGCGGTTTCTAATCCGATCCTGATCCAATTCCTAATCGAATTCCTAAATCGAACTCCCTTTCTGGTTTGGAATTGGACGAGAATCACATTGATGGCGAGCGTCAGAGGATATTTATGCTCACGAGGTCTTCTTCTGGTTGGCCGCCAAGAAGCCACTAAAAAAACCTCAATTTCTTGTTGATCAAGAAAATTTTGACAACTAGACTTCCTATTCGTCTTCTACAGATTTCTACACGTCCTCTAGAAACAAAAATCTTTCCCCACCACCCTTCTTCCCCCTCGTGCCTTTAAATGTTTTATGTTGTTGCCTGTTATTCAAAGTTTGTTCTAAATTGTTCCAGAATTTAGCAAAATAATATTAAAGAAATTGATAAAAAAAAGAGGAATCATTCAGTTTTTCGGAATTTGTTCCAGATTATTCTAATTTTTCGGAAGAGTGTTCCAAATTTTTTGCTTGTTTTCATCTTAACTTCATGACAAAATCAGAAAAAAGAATTTACGTCTTTTTTTGAAAATCAAAATGTTGTAACATGCTCTAGCTGCTCCCAACATTGTTCCAACCATTTAGACTTTCTACCATATTTCCTTCACTGGAAACAACAATTGGGACAAACGAAATTTGATGGATTTGCAATTTTTGATAGTTGTTCCAGATTATTTCTCTACATGAAAGTTTCTCAACCCCTTCTATAACGATCTTCTATACATTTCGCCATAAAACTGAAGAGAGCCATCTATTATAAGTTGAATCTGCATTTTTTTGGAAATTAAAATATTTCACTCATTCCAGATTGTTCCAAGATTTGTTTTATATTGTTTCATCCAAACTATTACGCGAAAAGAAAAAGTAAAGGTTCTAGATTAGTACCTTGCAGCACCCCAGATGTAATAACACAATTCCTCATCAAAGTTTGATAGCCTAATACGTGTATATGTGTAAAGTCTACTTGACCTTCAGCATCCAGAGCTTCAGACACATACTACGACAGATGGGAAGGATTTGTTGGCGTAAATCAATAATTATTATTGATCCGAAGATCATTGCTACGTTGACCAGATGGGACACGCAATTAAAGCGCCACCCTGTATGCAACCGCTCAAACTGGTCCAAATCTATTAAACACCAGAATGTTCCCATTCAAATCGGAAATGCATTTACCCTAGTAAGAACTAGAACCAGATTACTCGAGATCGCAACAATCTCATCGATCTTCCCCCTCCAGCACGAATTACACATAGACACAGTATTTCCTCTAGCACAGGCGGTCCACTACGATCTTGTAACGTTAGCTAGCAACAACATTCTGGTCTCGTTCCTCATTGAGAAGGTAATAAATTCGAGTCTTTGTTCTAATAGCATTAAATAATTCAGAACGCGTGTTCTTTTCCCATGAGCTATGCAGAGTCTCCCTTACTGCATCGTGTGTCCGCTGCAAACTCCAATTGTACTATATCTCCTTCTCCGGTTACTCTAGATATGGGTCTACTATTACGGTACTTCCCCCCAAAGAGATAGCCGGCCCTGACCTCGGTCGGCGTGATAAGCCGTCTCTCACATCAACAATTCACGAACCGAAGTCGGGAGAATTGTAACAGAAGCCGGTGCCCTAGTACCAGTTGGTGGAGTCGCGGTAAAATATTCCATGTAGAGCACGATACCACCACCCCTCAACTTGCAACTAATTGCTACAGGAAACGAATCGTATTATTAAGAGATGTAGAAGTGGGAGTCACGCTAGGAGATGGTTTAGGGGCGGTTTGAATATTTCAAAGCGGCATGTCCGTCACAATTGGCCGGAGAAAAAAATTATATCGTCTCTTGACTAATTCTGAAAATCGTCCGATGAATTTTAAACGGTTCAATTGCTAATAGAGTTTGAACCGAACTAAAGTGGAGACGTATAGTCAATAAAACGAAACATTATAGCGACGGTGGTGGAGTGTATCGATCTTGACGTGTAATTTTCCGAGTAATCTCCCCTTTTCACCACCTACCCCATCGTACGCACTTCAGCTCGATAAGGTGGTAGCTGACTGCTTTTGAATTGTCACGCATAGTTATGACATCCCGTGCACGGGGAAAAGCGAAAGTGATAACGGCATACCACCACGTCAACTTCGTCTATATTGTGTTTGCTATACGAGAGACAGCGGATGTATGTATAGAGTTAGCGATGATTTTGACGACCGACAGACAGAGAGAGGTAGATGTAACGGTATATGCGTATGTGGAAACGACGTATAGGTTATGTTGATCGATAGTGCTACAAACATTATCTTATCTACAAACATTGGAATTGATTTATTTCAATCAAATATGAATTTGTCGAGAATAACACGAAGAGGCCGGAAAAATGACGAAAACTGTCGGAAAAATGTCCAAAAATGTTGAGTAAAATGTAAAGAAAATGTATACAGTGTCGTGAAGGCTAAGAATTATGAATACATATATCGAAAAGATGACAAAAAACTATTGAAAAAATTCGATATCCAGGTCGATATATCAAAGAAATATTAAAAACAAATTAAAAAATATGGAAAAAAAATGAAAAAGTGGTTAAAGGACATCGAAAACGTGTCCAACGGGAAAGTCACTAGAAAATCTGGTTAGGATATTGTAGAGAAAATGTTTAAATTGTCGTGAAAGCTAAGGATTGCGAAAATGTCGAAATAATGTCGAAAAAATGTCGAAAAATATTAAAACACCTGAGAAAAGTATCCTGAGGACTATGCAGCTGAGAATCTCAAGAAAATGTCGAAAAAATCTGGGTAGGATAATGTTT
>ML218032.1:6380-22241 GCA_004785975.1 Popillia japonica
TAGTCCATGGAAGATATTCTATGGATATCTAATGGATATTCCAAATAGCCACACAATATCTAGTCCATGGAAGATATTCTATGGATATCTAATGTATATTCATTATGGACGTTAAATAACCAAAGTTGGTTTTTTGTCAATGTCCCACAGCTCTGCTTCTGTTATGCAGTTAAAACATTATTTCATGGCATATCATCTAACTGATTTATCTAATGGATATATTATAGATATATAAGTATATGTATATAAATAAATACAATATATAACAATATATAGCAACACCGTAGTAAGCAACTAAATTTCCAATCAGATTTCTAATAAAGAGTTTAAATTCGAAAATAATAATTTTGTCGTGCTAGGTATATAATTAACGTGTGTGTACGATTCGCGCATGGCCTCGCCATGCCTCGCAAACTACTGCGGCAGAATTGGTACTGCGCAACGTACTACAACGGCACGTGACATAAACTTGTTCGAGTATATCGTTTTTTGTTTTGTTCGATGCCAGAGTGTATAGCAAAAAAAAAGTGAAAGTATTCCTACAAGTATTCTAAAATATTTGATTGCCAAGAATAGCAACGTTTACCCGTGCTTCTCGCAGAGCAATCGGAGCAATCTGCATAAGGAAATCGGTGAAATTGTGGTGACTTAACCAAACATTTTGGAATTTACCCGCCCGCAGTAAGTATATATACCTCATTTATATACCTGACAATGTAGCTGCTCTTTACAGCTGGCTAGGAGCTAAACAAAAGTGAATTTTCTCTCATTTAGCTCTCGCAGAAATTATTTTGTGTAAGTCTGATTATATGAGATACTTATAGATATCGATTCAATAATTTTCTTTTAGATTCCGTACGTGCAAATAACAAAAACGCCACCGACAAAGATATTACGGACAGCATAAAGAACTGGCTGCGCCATGCTGCTACTAGGCAAAAAAATCATACGTAAGTATATTTATTTATGAATATCAAAAAGAAATATTTGACATTTTTTGTGCGTAATTGCAACTGTTAAATAAATTTTTGCTATAAATTTATTTTATGGGCAACAGAAAAATGTATTTCTTACTAATTCTCGTTTATTTTTTTTAGACATAGAAACTTATGTGATGATAATGTGAACGCTAACGCTGGAGATGCTGTTCATAATATAAATAAATAAATTATTTAAGCATTGTGTTTAAATAAACGTTGATTAATAGTAGTTTATGATGGTTTTTTTAATATTACCAGGGCATATAGAAGAACTAATAGGGAGTTGCTAAAGATATTTAATGGACATACTGAATATCTAGTTTTAAAAAATATTTTTAATAGATATCTTCCAGCTATTCAGATCATTAGATATTAGGCGGACATTGATATATCTACTGGATGTAAACTAGATGTTTTTAGATATCTCATGGATATCGATAGTTTACATCCAATGGATATACAGATGTCCGCCTAATATCCAATGATATGAATATCTACATGGATATCCATGAGATATATCACGGATATCCATAGATATCTCATGGATATCAATTACATATCTAATGGATATGATATGGATATCTGCATGGATATGATATGGATATCCATGAGATATCTCATGAACATCCATTAGCTATCTAATGCATATCCATGAGATATCCGTGGATATCCATGATATATCTAATGGATATCCATGCAGATATCCAAATCATGGGATATTAGGCGGACATCTGGATATCCATTGGATGTAAACTAGATGTTTTTAGATATCTTATGGATATCGTGGATATCCATCATGGATATTTTTTGTATATCTAATGGATGTGTTTGTGCTGTGTGGGTCTATCTTTAATACCAAAAATTACACTAATATTATAAACAAGTGAAGAGAAAGAACTTTGGTATAATGGCAGTTTAGACTTTTTGCAAAATTTCATTAAAAATAAATGAAAAATGATGCGGGAATTAAAATTTAACTAAAAAAATATATAAAAAACTCAATAACCTGGCAACGTCGCATTTTAAAGCAAACTTATTTTAGGTGTGAACGAAGCATCTTAAAGTACATTTAGTTCAATAGAAATAAGTAGGTCATTCAATAAAAAAAAAAAGATAATTGCGTGGTCCGCTTTTTTAGGACATCCTGTATGAGCCAAATTAATTTTAAAATGTGCTCGTTTTATCCTCATTAACATACCGTCAATCAAAATTTCTATTAATTTAACGATATAGCTGCAATCAAAGACCAGAGTCTTAAATGGGCAGCTTGTATAATTTTTTTTCCCCATTACATGCTAATAAAATTTCTTGTAAAAGTTATCGTTTAATTTCTGATGTAATCACATTGCCTAAACATCAATTTAAACAAATGATTCCTTTTGGGTGTAACACTTCTAATGTCACTGAGTATATTTATATATACATGCATTGATACATATACTCACATTTGTATTATATTTAACTATTAGACAAAACTATTCTAGCTTGCAATTTCCATATCGACTCGATATTCTTGTTTTTAATCTAGAATTCTACCGTCTTTACACAATACATATATAACTATGAACAGTGACTGTATCAGTCATTCGGTAGTTGAGTTCTTTCTGAACAAGTTCATCATGAAGACATTACCAGTTTTAATTGCTACTGTGTTGTGCCTGAATGCATTCGTAAACGGTACAGACTTCTATTGGATGGGTAAGCCAATTCAATTTGTATTATAATAAATATTTAAATAGTTTTTCTTTCTATGTACATACATTGAAATAAACTACAGGTGAATACAAATAAATAAAAATATTGTGGTAATTAATTGTTCGGATTTATCTAGTTACCGTGTAAAAATAAATAAATAACTTTGACATATTTACTTACAACGAGTTAGGTGTGATTTGACAGCTAACTGTCAGACATGGTTTTGCCAAAAATTCTATTAAATTTCATTGCAAATGGCTAGAAAAACTGCCACAAATCTTCAAATTTGTGAATTGGTAACACTAACACCAACACTACTAATAGTGTCAGTGTGGTGTTGGAGAACAATTTCCAGAAAATTCTTCAGGTAGATAAACTATTGTGTGTAAAGGGAGATGAACAATTGCTAGTAAAAATTGACAAACTTGGTTGGCGTAACAGTTTAGAACCATAACAGTATAGTGGAATTAAGCAATAGAGAAGATTTTATGGAGGAACTGTTGAGGAAAGTGTAAAGACAAATCCCATTATTTATATTACATCATTATGTTGTCTTCTTAGTCCTCAATGTCTGTAGTATTTTAGTGTTTTGTTTGTAAAGGTTCTTCAAAATATTCTACCCCTTCCAAAAAGACTTCCTTTATCTGTTTTGCTTTCCTATTAGCCTCATTTCTTTCTGGCACGTATTTGACGTAATCTTCTTCGCTTCTAGCGTTTTTGTATGTATATAAAATAGTCATCTTTTTATTTCTTTAGGCTTCTTCCTCTTTAGGCTAAAAATGAAATAAAAAATAAATCGTCTCCATTGAGAAAAATTGAAGATGACAGATGAAGACTGCTCCAAAGTCTTATTTAGTAACGAGTCCAAGGCTGTTAAAAATGAAGCAATTCATAAAGATTGCCTCATCTATCTCTTCAAATGATCTGCTTTTCGTTGTCAGTGAGTAGTCATTAGCATATTCGTGCTTTTTAGATCTCATCTTTGGCATGTCTGGGATAAACAGGTTAAAAAGGAGTGGCCAGTACTGTCCCTTGTGGGAGGCCATTTTTGTTAACTAGTTCCTGTTTCTATGACGACTTGAAATGTCCTACCATTTATCATGTGATTTAACAGACAAAATGTGGGTTAATATGGCATTACACGAAGAAATCATGCCTTCTCTCCAGACGGTGTCGTAAGCAGCTGACAGATTCTATAGAATGTCTTTTATAGCCGTTCTAGTAGCCTTTATTCCACTGCTAATGACGCTATGGGTATTATTACGCTATGGGAATTAAGTTTGGAACGAATCCTGGATTGATGTTATGAAATCCTGTCTTTTTTTTTGGTAGATATGATGTGTTTGGGCACTGATCCAATTACCTCAGGTGTAAACAGGTTAGCATGCTCTCAGTCTCAGTCGCCTCATTCACCAGCTTTATGTGCTCATGCTTTGTCATGGTTGTATCTGTGCTTTATCACTTTGTGTTTTGGCGTTTGGGGAGACTTTTGGTTTTTAAGTTTGGATGGAATGCCAAAATAGAAGAGCCTTTAGCGAGGTAATGTCGTGGAAAGTGGAAATTCAAATTTGGCGCTAAGATAGCGTCAAAAGTTTTTATGAAATTCATGTTTTTTTATCATTCGTAATGATTTAGGCCAAAAATTGTTTTACTAATTGGTCCAAAACCATACTTATGGCAAGTTTAAGTTCGATCTGTGTTTGGGAGACTCGCAAAACGGGTTGTTGGAATAAAAAATTAAGATTTTCGTAAGGATTGGCCCAATAGGACAGTACATAAAATTTCCTAAAGGCACTATTAGAATTTGAGGGTGATATTGCACTTGGACCTGATGATCTGTTGTGCCCCTCTATGGAATTATAGCTTCCCATTCAGTCTAAGGGCTTTAGTAAACTGTTGGTTGTTGGTTTTGGTCCCACAAACGATGTTGATTTGGGAAACGTAAAATGTATGCTGCAAAATGTCAATAGTCTTGTGTGAAACGCACATGAAAATAAATTATTGATTTCAACATGATGGTGCTCCATGCCATATGGATAAAAAAACATTAAAATTGCGTGAGGATCCTTAAAGAACTGTTGCCAATTCAAAGATGAAATTGAGTGAGTTAATGATAATGTGCAATATTTTTATTTATTTATTCGCCGAAAGTTTATTTCGAACGATGTTTATGTTCCTTAATTACATAATTTAATCTGTGTGCATTAACTTCTTCAATTGTTAGAACTCCTTTCCTAAGTACTTCGTAGAAACGACATTGGGACTTTCTAAATTCTAAATTAGGTTGTACAATTTTGACATTTCTTCAAACTAACATAATTAACACAACCGAAACAATAGATTTCAGATTAACAATCTACAAACTATAGATCACATTTGCCAATTCTGATATAATTTAATACTACTTGCAGCTAGCGGAAATACTTGCGAAAAAAGTTATGGTCGACACAATCTATGCATTCATTACAGTAATTGCTTACCCGATCAGTATGGTGCCCCCTTGAAGGGGCACACAGAAATTTGCCATTTCGCTGGGTACAAATGTATATTATGTTGTGTAGAAAATGACACATCTGACGAGAGCTACGAAAGCTACGAAATTGAGAAAATACCATCGTTACATCACAAACCATCGCAGTCTTCTTGGGATGTTAGCGAAGAATATTGGGGTTCTGACGAGCACGATTATGATTACGATCACCATTTTAATTCTGGATCTTCCCCCGAATATGTAAGCATAAATTTGGATAAAATTCAATTGGAAGCTACATAAAAAAATTATTTTGTAGCATTTCGGGGGATCATATTACGATTGGTTAAAACCTTCCCCCAATAAAGGGGGAGCTGGTGATGGGGATTTTCCCAATTTTAACGATGACTCTGGTCTACCGGCAGGATCATCAGAGGATGGGTTGGACCCTTCGAATCGAGGCCAAGATGGTGGTGCCCTGACTGATAATGATGGTAAATCTGTATCGGTAATAACTAACAGTACTGAGGGTTTAAATGTGCAGAATCCGTTTTATAGGCCTACAATCCAGAATAGTACTAGTTTGAGGAGTATGTGCTGATTGTATATTTGTGACTTAATATGATTTTGGTATTTTTTTTTAAGTGTGTAGCCAATATTACAAATCCGATGGCACCGTTTACGTAGCTGTTGTTGGCGGAGAAGATGCTAGACCAAAAGAATTTCCGCATATTGTAAGTGATAGTGTTGGTATTAATTTGTTAGTAGATTCTTTAGCGAATGATCACTTCTAATGACAAGCAAATTTTTCTGAACAAGCACCATTTAATTTTGGAGGTTTTTTAGCGAATTTTGACCAAATTTGAGGACTGAAATTGAGTGCTGGTTCGCATGTAAACCACTACTAATGATTGGTCCAATGTCCTATCATTAGATGATTAGAAGATTTCTCAGAATCTCTCACTTAAAGGTCAAAGCCTGGCAGCACCTGGAAAAGTGATCCAGCATTGGAGTCAAGCTTCAGCCTTCAATTCTTTTCCATGTTAAAATAACAATATATCTCCAAACCAGACTTATCTAAGAAAAATTGATATTTACAGGCTCTACTTGGTTACGGAGACCCGAACAATATTGTCTGGCAATGCGGTGGCTCCCTGATAAGCGACCGATACATCCTGACAGCAGCTCATTGCACTTTTTCAAGAACCGAGTAAGTCTATCCCCAAAACAAGTTTCCCCTTCCACATTAATCATCGGCTTATTCTTCTACAGAGGAGCCGTCAGATATGTCAGATTAGGCGAACTAGATCTTAACAGCACCACGGATGATGCCAACGTGACTGAGTTCACGGTAGCCGAAATCACAACGCATCCGTTGTATAATTTCGGTTCGAATTACCACGACATAGCTCTCCTCCGATTGAACGCCACAATTACATCCTTTAACGATTACGTGAAACCAGCCTGTTTGGCTACCACTAGAGACGTGGAAAACGCTAATTTGAAAATAGCAGGTTGGGGTGTGATCGAGAATAATGGACCTCAAGCCAGTATTCTTCAAACGGCATTTTTACAACACGTGCCACATGAGCGTTGTAGAAGGTCGTATGGTAGATCTGCCAAGTTGAGGCAAGGCATAATCGAGGACGTTCATGTTTGTGCTGATGGTGGAACTGAAAGAAGGGATGCCTGCAATGTGAGTTAAAGTGTTTTGTTTGCTTTTTGAGATAAACACCTTTAATGTTGATTTATTTTTGTTTTAGGGCGATTCTGGTGGGCCATTACAATTTACTAATACCGATTATGCTAATGAAGGAATAGCCAGTTTTGTTGAGCTTGTTGGTGTTACATCGTTTGGATTCAGGTGTGCTTTGGTACCTGGCGTATACACAAGAGTATTACCATATGTGCAATGGATTGAAAGTATAGTTTGGCCGTAATTATCTGCCATCAATCTTTGAAAATATTTATTTTTATGTACTATATCCATCTCATATGTAAAGGGGCAATAAATTAATGAGCTGACATAATTGAGACAACCTTTTTCTACCTTTTTGTACCTTCAAAAGATTTGAGAATTTTTGTTGGTGTAAGAACAGATCTATATGTTAGACAACCAAATTAACTATAATCTGTCAAAACTCAAGTTCGAAGACGTCAAAATTATCATCGTGTTGGTGACCTTGACAGGGATAGAATTGTTGCCTATCGAGATGTTGCTGTCCTTAGCGGCAAATTCTGTCTAAATATGCACTATGTCCATAGGAGAGTACGACGCCATGGTGAGGAGACTGTCCACTTTGCAATGCAAAACTATCACATTGCCAAAAAAAAAATCAAGTTAAACAAACGATTCCTTCTGTGTGTAACACTTCTAATGTCACTGAGTATATTTTTCAACCAGGAAGGATATTAAAAACTTTTACTAAATTCAAAATAACAACATTCATAAAATTTTGTTGTTAAACAAGAGACACGCCAACTTAAGGAATTTCTACGTAATTGATTCGAATGACGCGTATTCTTAAGACGTGACGTTATAGTTAGGTACATTCACACATGCATGTATGTATGTATATGAGGTTGACCTTCCACTAAAAACTTGTTGATTTCGTCGATTTTCGGTAATTTCGCTTTGAATGTACTAATTACATATTTATGTAGTTTCTCTTGGTGCGTGTTTACGTGACATTCAACAACATACATACAACAGTTACTTGCGCGATTAGTTATTAATGCCAGAAGTGATACCTACTGTACAATAAACAAGTCGAATTGGAGAGTTCGAGTTGGCAATTATGAGATCTCCGAGGAAAACCAGCGACGTCATAGGAAAGGCTCCTTTCTGCGCAAATTTAAAGCGATTCAGATTTTTTTTTTGTGTGAAAATAAAGTATTTTATTAATCAAAGTTTTGCTTTTGAGCAACAACGTTTTTATATCTAAATATTTATGTAAATGTTTTGTGTAATTATCTATTTAAGCTTACTGAAAACACTCGAATTACTCCGTAGATAAAAGACACTATTAACATTGTTCTGTAGTGGTGGTACTTCATTTTCGGCCTTTTAGACATTTTCGCCATATTGGTGACGTATTGTTGAATATATTAAAATGTTTGAAATTGGAAAATTTTGCAATAGAAGTGTGATTGAAATGCCAAAAATGTCGGTAATATCGGATATCTCGATAACTGTCAAATATGTCAAAACTGTAAAAAAAAATGAAAGCCTCGAAAATCACGAAACTGGCAAATTTAAAAAATTAAACGATTAAAGAAGCTGAAATTGTCGGAAATGGCAAAAATGTCTGAAAACGTCCGAAATATCGAAAATTAAAATTGCCAAAAATGTTGAAAATACTAGAAAGGTAACATGCGTCTAAAACTGTTACAAATGTGAAAGTCAAAGTCTACCAGCCCCTGGAAAAGTTTGCCAACATCGTATATAGTTTGTGAATTACTGGTGGGCTCATTAGGTATTTGACTGCATCTATTCACTATTTTGAAGATATAATTTTTTGTGATTTTCTTAACAGTGACAGTTCGCTTTTTAAAAGATAAAATGCGTCTAAAACTGCTACAAATGCGAAAACTATTAAGAGATTCCCAAAAATCTCACATTTAAAGGTCAAAATCTACCAGCCCCTGAAAAAGTTTGCCAGTATTGTATATAGTTTGTGAATTACTGGTGGGCTCATTAGATATTTGACTGCATCTATTCACTATTTTGAAGATATAATTTTTTGTGATTTTCTTGACATTGACAGTTCGCCTTTTAAAAGGTAAAATGCGTCTAAAACTGCTACAAATGTGGAGACTATCAAGAGATTCCCGAGAATCTCACATTTAAAAGTCTACCAGCCCCGGAAAAGTTTGCCAACATTGTATATAGTTTGTGAATTACTGGTGGGCTCATCAGGTGTTTAACTGCATCTATTCACTAATTAGGAGATATATTTTTTTGTAATTTTCTCAACAATGACAGCTCGATTCTTAAAAAATATCAAAAACCTCCCGAAATATTTAAAATTCGTAAAATTGCCAAAAAATGGGCGAAATATGTCGAAATGTCCAAAAATGTCAAAAATATCGGATATCAAAAATGTCAAAAGTATCGGATATCAGAAATGTCAAAAATATTGTATATCAAAAATGTCTAAGAATATTCGAATTGTCAAACTACCGAAAGATTGAATATGCTGAAAATGTAAAAATTTTCAGACAAAAATATTGTGTTAAATGTGGAAACTGCCTTTAACGTCAAATTGACATATTTGAGTATTACAAAATGTCCGAAATGTCGAAAATATGGGAATAGATCATTAAATGTAAAAAGTATTTAAGATACCGGAAAGGGCAACTATGTGAAATCTGTTAACAAGGTCGAGAATTTCGAAAACATCTACAATATCTGAAAATATCAAAAATCTATCGAAAAAGTCGAAATTGTCCGTAATTTTGAGAGCGTTGGAAAGATCTGCAATGTCTGGAAATGTAGGAAACGTTGGTAATGTGAAAAATGTCAAAACTAACAAAAAGAAGGCAAAAAAAACTTAAAAATGTGCGAAATCTCTGTAATGTCGTTTATGTCAAATATGCTGAAAATGTCAAAACTGACCGAAATTTCGAAAACGTCTGATTGGATATGTCAGAAAGGTTTAAATACGCTGAAAATGTAAAAACCGACAAAAATTTCAAACATGTTGTGTCGGAAATGTGGAAAATGTCGTGAATTGTCGGAAATGCCTCTAACGTCAAATACGTCAAAACTATTAAAAAACTGTCATCGAAAACGTGGAAAAGATCGTTAAATGTAGGAAATGTTTTAAAATGATACAAAATCTGCAAAATCTCAAAATGTCAAAACCAATCGAAAAAGTTAAAACTATCGGAAATTTTGATCGTCAATGTTTGGAAATATCGAAAATGTAGATAACGTTTAAGAACGGTGGCAATGTGTGTAAATGTCAAAACCAGCAAAAAGTAGTAAAAAATATATCAGAAATGTGGAAAATATCTGTAATTTCTGCTTGAAAATGTTGAACCTAGCAAAAATTTCCAACACATCAAAAATTTTTCACTATCTAAAAATATCCCTAACGTAATTGCCGAAAATATCGAAAATTTAGGGGAATAGAACATGTAGGAAACGTCTAAAATCGCAGATAATGTGGAAAATGTCAAAACTAGAAAAATTGTTGAAAATATCAAAAATGTGCCGAATCTTGACAAACGTCGGAAATGTCAAATATGTTGGAAATGTCAAATTTGTCAAAAATATCAAAATTTTGTAAGTTCCGTAAAGACTTTTAATGTCTGAAAATATCCGTAAACTAATTTGGCGCAAATATCGGAAAATCGAAAATGTAGGAAACATCTAAAAACCCAGGTGATTGGAAAATGTCAAAACTGTTGGAAATGTAAAAAATGTGGAAAATCTCGCCAAATGCCCGAAATGTCAAATATGTTGCAAACGTCAAATTTGTCAAAAGTAAATCTCTAATATCGGGAAAAACTCAAAATATCACAATACCCTTTCAAACTGCTGGTAATGCCGAAAATGTCAAACCTAGCAGAAAAAAAATTAAAAACTACGTGTCGGAAATGCTGGTAATGTCGAATATATGTTGAAAATGTCAACTGGCAAAAACTGTGAAAATTGTCAAAAATACGGGAATTCTCGACAAACGCCGGACATGTCAAATGCGTAGCAAACGTCAAATTTGTCAAAAGTAAATCCGTAATATCGGGAAATAGTCAAAATATCACAATACCATTTGAAACTGCTGGTAATGTTGAAAATGTTAAAAATTTAGAAATTCTCTACAAGTGTCGGGGAAATGTTGGTAATGTCGAATATATGTTAAAAATGTCAACTTGCAAAAACTGTGGACAATGTCAAAAATACGGGAAATCTCGACAAACGTTGGAAATGTCAAATATGTTGCAAACGTCAAATTTGTCAAAAGTAAATCCGTAATATCGGGAAGAAAGTCAAAATATCACAATACCGTTTGGTAATGTCAAAAATCTCAAACTAGCAGAAAAAAATGTTGAAAATCTTAAAAATTTAGAAATTCTCTACAGATGTCGGGGAAATGTTGGTACTGTCGAATATATGTCGAAAATGTCAACTGGTAAGAACTGTGGAAAATGTCAAAAATTTTGGAAATCTCGACAAACGGCGAAATGTCAAATATGTTGCAAACGTCAAATTTGTCAAAAATAAATCTCTAATATCGGGAAAAAGTCAAAATATCACAATACCATTTGAAACTGCTGATAATGTCGAAAATGTCAAAATTAGCAGAAAAAAAAATGTTGAGAATTTTAAAATATTTAGAAATTCTGTACAAGTGTCAGAGAAATGTTGGTAATGTCGAATACATATGTTGAAAATGTCAACTGGCGAAAACAGTCAAAAATATGGGAAATCTTGACAAACGCCGGAAATGTCGAATCTGTTGCAAACGGCAAATTTGTCAAAGTAAATCTCTAATTTCGGGAAAAAGTCAAAGTATCACAATACCATTTGTACACATTTTACAGATTTTACATTTTGTAGATTTTACATGTTTAATTTTAATTTATACAAGTTTAAAAACATTTAAATTATATTTCTTCTTATTTCTTATTCGTATAGTTTGTTTTTTTTACTGTAGTTGTAAGTTGTTTTTCCAGATTTCAGTGTTTTTGTTTCTGCGGTTTGTCGTCGATCTATGGAATAATATTATACTTATATTAGGTACTGTCTGCATCTTTATGTTTCACCAGTGATTTTATTACCTCCACAACATTGTGCTTGAATCTGTGGTCACTTATGTACGTGAGTAATAATTTTGTAGTTAATAAAATTATTTAGATTTAATTGAATAATATTTAAAATCTGATGTTAATAATATTCTATGATTAAAATATAACCTTGATTTAATCTTTTAAAATAATGAAACAAAATATCTAGTAGGACTAATAATAAGTTGAAAAATACAACCACAATTTTCGATTTGAAAATATAATTTGCAGGTTGCTGCTGCTTACAATTAGCTAACCGCAAAATAGCCATATTCATCAATCAACCGTCATCAACTTCTTTAGCACCCAACGATTAATAACTTGTGACATCATTGGGTTCCCACTGGTACACGATATTCCAGTTCTAAATACTTCTTTTGTTTCTTACAGCGCTTCAACATTATATAAACAACTCCTTCAGGTAGTTTGCAGTATTAGATAGCAACGTTACCAGTCCGTAATGAATACATACAACGTCGTCATATGTGTTTTTGTCAGTGCTTTAGTGTTTGGGAATATTGCGAGAGCCAAAGGCGCATACTGGATTGGTAAGTAAAAAAAAATAATTTTCAAGATCTCGATGGTATATGTCTACCTGTTAATCTTAACATTGACGTACCGGTCTGCTGGTTCGGATAATTTAAGTGATGAAGATAATTAATTAGAATCTTGTTGTGATGTTAGAATAATGAAGATTGTAATGTCTATATCTGCCTTTGATTTTAAAGAAAGATAGCAATAATTTGCTTGCATTTATTAAATTGAAATATTTTTGTAATAATTTATTTCCAAATATTTTCGTGGCTGATTTATCTTTAACAACTCCTATGTATATTGGCAAGATTTAGAAGGTTACCTAAAGTATAAGTTTCACTAATTCCCAGTAATTAATCCACCATTGTCAAATGTTTAAATACAAATTAGAAATATGTATATTTCTCGGAAATTTAGTATTACATAATAGGAAATTAACTTAACAAATATTTAACAAAATTTAAATAAATTAAAATTTAATTACTAAGTAATTTCATCTTAAATTAAAAGTTTATAGAGTGGTTTGAATAAGAATTTCCTTAATATAATACCTTAATAGTAGTCTAGTTGAGTATTTGGTGGCTGCGATCTGTCAAAATAACAAATATGTCAGATCTGTCAAAGTTGTCAAAAATGTCGGCAATGTCGGAAATACCAAAAACCATTCTTAAATGTGCCCTAGGATTAGACTTTCTTTTTCTTATTTTGTAATCGAATTTGATGTAAAACGAACCAAACATTGTCGAAAAATGTTCAAAAGTAGATTAGTAAGAATTCTGTCTTACTCAAGTCAAGTCCAAACGTCATGCTTTTTTGCTTTTTTAACTGTTAGTAGGAGTGTGACCGTTTTAGTCAGCCCAAATTTGGCACATTAAATGTCAAATATATGTTGAAAATGTCAACTGGCAAAAGCTGTGGAAAATGTAAAAAATGTGGGTAATCTCGATTAAACGCTGGAAATGCCAAATATGTTGCTAACGTCATAGTTGTCAAAAATAATTCTCTAATATCGGGAAAAAGTCAAAATATCACAATACCATTTGAAACCGCTGGTAATGTCTAAAATGTCAAAATTAGCAGGAAAAAATGAAAATCTTAAAAATTTAGAAATTCTCTACAAGTGTCGGGGAAGTGTTGGTAATGTCGAATATACATATGTCGAAAATGTCAACTGGCAAAATCTGTGGAAAATGTCAAAAATGTGGGAAATCTCAATAAAATTTGATGAACTATTAAGTTGGTAGTTGCAATTTCATTTGTATTTTTACTTCATTACAAAATTACAATCGTTTAGGTTTCAAGGTCATTTCCTTTTATTGCAATCTCATTGATCTATTATTAGTACTCTTTTCTTCCATATCTTTTTGGTCTGTTGTGGCAATATTTCTTTGAGTGCTTCCTATTTAGTGACGAGTTGATAAATTGCTTTGTATTGGTGCTTCTGGAACCCATATCAAGGATATTTTGCTATTGGTCGTTACCTCTATTCACTGAAAATTTTCAAATCAGATTGGAATCCAACTTGTATGAAAAAATTGCGTTTAAAGTGGTAATCCTGGGGGGAGATGCTTTTTCTTCGCGTACTATTGCTCAAATACTCTTGAACCTAGAGATCTATAAAGTGTAATTTAGTCTATAACATTGTTGGAGATAACACTAAGGATTTTGGACCATAAACTCCAAATTCCACCCCTTTATTCATCTTGGCTATCAATCTATGCACCAAACAACTGATACATTTTCAAGTTTTGGTCCACTGAGCTTGGTGATCCATCTTGCATCCAAATAAGTGATACAGTTTCAAATTTTGATCCATTAAGCTTAGAAATAGTTCCTTGAATGCTCATTCAAAACAGAGTTTGGTAACCAGTTTGTTGGATTAAGTTGTCATTCGTTAAGTAGGGTTGATTGGTGTTCGAAATAAATCTAACACAAGGAGAAAACCAGGGTTATCAGATACCGATCTTGATGGATCTTAACTACGTTATAGAGGGACCTTCCCTGTGTACCCAGGTATGAGCTTTTTTCCTAATGCGTCCTACATAGTTTCTTAGAAAACTCAACGTTGTTGTGCACATTCTTTTTATACTGTTAATATTAATCTCGGTATAAGCAACCGCACGTAGCGCTATGGACCGGATCTATGCCTATCACCCTTGTGGCTTGTGTTCAAGAAACATTTCCTGTACTATGTGTACTGGTAACAGGTTCTATAGGTTAAAATGTGTTCCCTTTCTTCAGTTCTTACCGTTTCATTGATCTGACGTTTGAGTAACAATTAGCCGCATATAGGTATCTCAATTTTTCCACCAAAAAGACATTTCTTGTACTTCTTTCTTTCTTCTAGTGAAATATGTCTCAGTTTTTTCAAGATTTTCACAATAATCTTTACTGTTACGTCCCCAGTTTGATGTTCGTCAAAAAAAAAAAACAACATTGAAACATGTTTTTGAAAGGATGATGCAAAATTTTTGTTTTGGTGACATGACAATACTAGAGAAAACGATAAATGTGAGATTAGAATGTGTCAAAATTGCATGCGTTTATGACAATACCTATTTACGTAAGTGACACTGTCAAATAAACACCACAACCAGGTAGTGAATATTAAAAACTTCAATTTTCGTTTGATGCTTAGACATGGTCAGAATTCCTAACCGCTTACCTTATCACTAGGTGATGATAATTTAATTGTCCGATCTAACCACAACTTTTACATTCAACGTCATTAATTTCTCGTAAAAATGTGTTAATACGTGGTCTACGATTCCAACGTATGTCATAAATGACATCACAACAATGTAGCAAAATCGACCTATTTACATGTTTAGGTTAGTATTTGTAAATGGGGAATCTTAGGATACGATAAATGACAGTAGGTTATATGGCAGTACTGCACGTCTCTACCAACACAAAATCGCATTCGCACTTATGTTAATATTTCAGTTTTATAGGTATTTTAATATTTCTGTATTGGAGATTCCGAAAATTCAATAACCACACGTCAAGTCGCTAATGTCTATTTACGATAACAAACAAGGCATGTCATAAAATCAGCAAAATCAGAAATAGGTAACCATACAAGATGAAATACCCAAAAATAAGCGTTCTTACTATCGTAGCTATAGGGATTTTTTATATGCAAAGGTGCTTATCCGGTACGATGTTGCCATCTCGTGAGTACGAACTTAACCGCTAGTATGAATTGCATGTCAATGAATTATTATGACTTAATACATAACCTATAACAGAAAAGATTCGTACATAATTGAGCAAATGTGAGAAAAAATATACAAAGTTTCTCTCACATAGATATTATTTATTTGCTATTTAATAATTCACATTAATACAAATACATTTAAATGCTGTATTGTTACAGATGAAGAACTA
>ML218033.1:0-19439 GCA_004785975.1 Popillia japonica
ATTCAGTAAATCACATACACAAAACACATTGAGAAACAAGTTAGTAAATATAATATCAAATTATAAAAATAGAAATAGTAAATGATCCTTAATCAAATTAATAGTGTTTGAATTGACCTAAAAGTAGAAAAATATCTGAACTGTATATCTATGCATATAGTGATTACAAAAATACATTTATTATATACTTATGTTTTAATAAATTAAAACTAAATTTATTATGTTGTGATTGCGCAAATATTAAAAAATATAAGTTTCTTTAAAATGCTACTTCATTTAAATCGTTTCTTAATAAGGCATGGGAAACAATTTGTTTTTCTATACATTTCCATTTTTTGCGAATCCTTCTACCTGAAATTTAGCTGCTAGGTATCCGGTCTCTAATTCTAATTACAGCCGGGCAGTGCGAGTAGTCAAATGTGTCGAATACTTGCGGAAGGCTTGAAGTCTGATTCATTACTTAAGTATCGATAGTACATATATGTACATACATACATATCTGTTTACATGCAGAGAAGGATCGTTCCACGTCTAGCGATATAAAAATCCCGTAGTTCAAGCGGTCTTTTAATTTGGACAACGGATTTAACAACTCTTAAAAAGTTGCCTTAATGTCGTAAAATCTCATTTTTACTGAATACAGTATAAAATTTACCTGTGACAGAAACACTTTTATCGTCATCTAAAATATGTTGCACTGTTTCACGTAGTCAACAATTTCACAC
This sequence comes from Popillia japonica, assembly GCA_004785975.1. Lineage (NCBI taxonomy): Eukaryota > Metazoa > Arthropoda > Insecta > Coleoptera > Scarabaeidae > Popillia > Popillia japonica. The sequence goes on from ML218033.1 coordinate 726, forward strand.
GATTTCCGTACGGGCAACGAAGTATTTGGCAATTTTTTGATTGCGTTGGCTACTAGAATATAATTGTCGTGAATAGTTTGTAAATCTGCTGCAACTTGAGGATTTTAGAATTGCATTTGACTTAGCTTTATTGCAGCTGCTTCTTTACCGTCCAATTTTAAAATCATCGATTTTATCCTTTCAAAATGTTAGATGCTGCTTCCAAACACGTAGGCCATCGTGTAAGAATTGGTTGGGGCAGTTCCGGTATAGCAGAACATTTTGAATTAAATAACCTAATTCGTTTTGGACATTTAACAAAAACTGCTTTCGTCTGCCCTATTAATTCAGCCGCATCGGGATAACTTTTTCGTATAGCGTCTACTACAAGGTGTAAAGCATGAAGCAGACATAGTATGTGTAGCAGATTCGGTTGAACAGCTTTGAAATGTAGACCTATGCGAAGCATAACCGCTAACCATTATTACAACTTGTTGTGGTAAAATTTCAAAGTTATTAGAGGTCAATATCCGTACTAGGATAGACACAATTGATTTTTTTAGTATCTGTAGTTTTACCCATAGATAGCCACCGTTTTTCCATTCTTTACTGCGCTTTTTACATAATTGACAATATTTTCGGGCACTGTCGGTAAATCATTATGGAGTGTATTTGGACTTGGCAATTTCCATGTAGAATAGTTTTGCTTCCAAAACTGGCAAAGTCTTTTCTGCTCAATTTTTTCCACTGGTACATTACAACCGCTTAACATGATGCTTAAATCGCAAAAAAATCATTATACGGTCTCTTTCCGATTTGTTTCAGTTTGTGTGTTGCACTTTGTACACACTTTCTACACAACCGCCGATTCCAACATAAAAAAATTTTCGCACACTAAACACCACTCCACAGTCCCTTTAAGCCCATTATAGACGATGTCAGCCTTGACAAGTAGTTAGACAGGAAATAAACCATCAGAAATTAGACATTATAGATCCATAAACATTTGAAAAATGTATTTAATTATATTTTACCTACACATATTTATCAGAATTCTTAAGAAATCAACGCAAACTTAAAAATATTCTCACGGAGAATTTTGGACGGCATCTACATATGGTGCAAATATTTATCTACGTTACTGCTCGTTTATAAGTTTAACATTTGACACGTGTTTCGGTATTGTACCGTACATTACAGTTGCACATGATGCATTTCCTTTGAGCGAGAGGTTGATGAAACCATACCATCAACGTGGATTAAACAAAACCCGAAGAATTTTTAATTATAGGCGGTCAAGAGCACGAAAGGTAGTTAAAAATGCATTTGGTATTTTAAGAAACCGATTTCGAGTCTTACTAAACGCAATTAACTTAAGATGCCTCAAAAGCCGGAAAAATTACTGTAGCATATGTGGCATAACTTTTTAGTCGACAAAAATGGTGAAAAACAGAAACGGATATTACCGCAACTAACCCCATCCACTAGAGCAGAAGAGCAAAACTCAAATAACGTAAATATTCTAACAAATACTAAAGAATCTCTAAAAATATTTAAAAGCACATTCATTTTCTTCTTCAAACATAAGTTACTAAACTGTTCTTTATAGTTTCTTATACATTATCTGTGCTAGTCTACTAGCTATAAATTCAGCAAATATTTGGTTTTGCGATTTGGGTATTGGAGACTGAAGCTAAAATTTTAATTATTATGCCGTTCTACAAGAATATTGAAGTCATGATTATTCATTCCTCATTTGACCGCAGTGAATTATGTTGCGGAGAAGTTCTATGCGCCGAGTTACTATGGATTTAATTGAACATTTCCAAAGAAATTTTTACTCTCAGATTTACATGGTAAATTGGACAAAAGTTTATGTTTTACATGATGTCTAATTTCTGATGGCTAATTTGCTGCCTAATTTCTTGGCAAAACTGCAATCTCCTAAATCTGGCTTTATTGACTAAATCGGGGAACTGCCATACAAGTTTGTTCACCTTATTAGCAAACAAACACATTCAAGCTTTTTCACAAACTTTCGACATTTTAAATGCGTTGCAGCCGAATTATAGGTGTGCGTATATACTTGCAATGCATGATCATGCAACAATGCCGTACGATGGCTGTCTACAAACTACATATTTCACTAGATACAGTCGAATTCTTGGATCTTGTCCGTTACGTCATTAACAATGTAGTTTAGCAAAGATGTACGTAAAACATTAATCGCCGATATTTAATGTACGTTAGAAAGAAATGTAAATAAAATATATGAGTCGTTGCGTTAAGAAGACATACGCCTAGATACTATTCGTATTGGCTATATAGAAGTGTGATGAAGATAGATAGATAGCAAGGTGGAGATATATCGTTTCGTGATACTCAGCTTCATTCAGGTTGATCTATTGGTCTCTAGAGGGCACTCTTCAAAATTAGTCGGTAATATCGTAATATATATAAAATAAGTTTCTATTACATTGTGTCAATTGTGTTTTGTTTTATTTAATTTTTTGTATATAATATAGTTCGGCGTAAATATTAATAAAACGATACAGACTGATAATTTGTGTGAGATACTTTAATCTTGGAAACATATTATTTTTCTATGGTATTTTCAAAACTATATTCAATACAAACCTTTTTAGTGGATTTACGAGTAAGTGTTAGTTTTGTTGATTGAACATAGATACCGCCACAATTTGTCAATGATTTGATTCATCCTGACATTACTTATGACGTAACGGACAAGATCCAAAAATTCAACTGTACATACTTGTACGATAGGTGCGCGTTACGGTCGCTGCCGATGTACATATTACCTATTAGGTTTGTTCTGGTTTCGAAAAATAGAGATCCGTGGACGTCAGGCGCAAGTGCAGTTGTTGGCAAGCGTTCTGGTTTTTATCGTACTGTTTTGGATTCATCAGTTATCTGTTCTGCTTCCGTACCGACAAGTATCCAAAATAATTTACAACCATCACAGATCGTTCATGCTCGAAGGTGCAGACAAAATTAGACTGGTTTTGCAGCGCATGCGCTTTATCGTATTTAGCAGTATTTAGTCACTTGTAGGTTATTATTTTGGTGAGAAGTGAGGTTATATGCTATAAACATTTATGACTGTAGCTATATTTATGTTTTGGATAATATTAAGGTAGACTTTTCATGCGATGAGCGAAGTAGAATCAATTTTAAAAAGTTCCATAATTCGTACGTTGTATATGGCGCTACAATCGAGCTCTTATCGTTCTGGTTTTGTGCAAGTCCGTGAATATCCGCAACAATTCAAGATATTTTGCATCTACACATTCTGTCCGGCGCAGTTTTATAACACTGTCGGATTTTCGAACCAAAACAAAGCTACTGCTGCTGGAACCGGACCAATTCTTGCGGTCTTTATTAATGAATCATATAACTTAAATAATAAAATTCTTGCGATTCATAAGATATATTTTCATGTATTATTTATGATAAACAATAACATACCTATATTATCTTTTTTATGTTTTCACATATGTGCATATGTACAAAGTTTACAGAAACTCTTGTTTTTTATTAATGAAACTACAATTTATGTTTTGATTTTTATATTCCACTGTTCATATTTAAATTATAGGAAATTTATTGGACAATATTTTGAAACGCAATGAATTGGATCTAAATTACCTTTTCGAAAAGCAAATCGAAATTGAAATACTAACTGCTGTATATAAAGGGCGATATGTTGAAAGACTACAAGGAAATACATACGCCGACATGCTCCACCGTGGATATTAAGTATATTTCTGAAACATTATGTGCATGTAAGAAAAGAAAATCACACGAATGGATGAATTTGAAAAGATTGAGTTAGAAGTATTACTAACAAGCGAAACAACGAAGAAAGCAAAAAGAGGGTTGAAACAAAAAAATCACTACACTTAATATTCGACGGAGCAAATGAGTACTAAACAGCTGCGCGTGATATACTATGTCTAATACTTATGTACATATAGAGATATGGAAGCACAATATAGAAGTAAAAAACGATAAATGAAAGGATATGTAAGACAGAAATTTGAAATACTAAGAAAGAAATAAGAACAATACAAGCAGCAGGTATATTGCTATGGTAGACATGAACGAAATGAAAACAAAAATCTATAGTCTAATAAAGACAATTAAACAAATTAATTACCATATCTTGAAATTAACAAGGGGAAATGATGAAAATCTTCACTCTTTTTGACTTCAAGTAGAGGAAATTCTACTAAGTGTTTCTTATGCTTGGAGAGTAAAACAAGAACAAAAACTAAATCAATTGACTTATTGCATTCTTAATTATTATTCACAACATTACCAGTATATCTGAAGGTATAGTCTCAGTGCTTTGCCAGCATCAAGCAACTTTACTTACCAGTCAATTACAGTATAATACACTGCAATAAAATAACATGATTTTGTGTACTAACTAACATAGCCACTGATACGGAAATGATAACATTGTATTACATTTAAAAACTGGTAGGTGAAAAAACCTGAGTTAACACCACAAATGACTAAATGAGACATCATACAAATAATTTTACTCTATTTTCTAATTTTGACAGAACGCAAAGAACCGTATCTCGGAAAGTATTCGTCGTAGAGACTTGCGGTAAAACAAATTATTACTAAAGTATTCAAACGAAGACCGTGGAATATATTTTGAAATCCCCAGGGTGGCCACCAGGAGGCGTAACCGCCATCTTAAATTTTTAAAGTGATTTTCAGTAGTAATATCCCTAGGACAGTGATAATCACGAAATAATTTTATTACTTTCCGAGAGCACGTTGCTTGCTAACATCCCGACGCCGTAGGCGGAGGGATGTTACCTAAAGAAACGTGCTAGAGGAAAGTAATAAAATTAGGTTTTATCTCTGTCCGTGGGATATTTGGTCAGAAAATTTTTGGCTGTTTTAAATTAACGTTAACATTTATTTATTAAAAGAACAATTATTGAAAGTACAATTTGAGAAACTAAATGAGCTTGTAGAAGTTGGTGAATTTGTTTCCAATTTATCTATATTTTCACTATTTAGTTCTCCAAATCGTGACATTTCGAAAATTAAATTTGAAACTGTCAAAAGTTTTACATAAGCAGTGATATGACATTAAGTCAGGTGACAGCCGGGGTGTTATCGCTAGTGATAACATTCCGGGGTAGTTATCAGTATAATCAAATGTTGATTGGCTATCCTGATACATGTGACATAAAAGGATTAATTTTGATTGGTCGAAAATTGAATCCAAAAATTTTCACTGAAATCCACCTAGTACATGTTACCAAAAAATGTATGCCTTTTAAAGCAAAACTTTACTCGAAAAAAGCGTTTATTATTCCATCAAACGCATCTTACCTGTGATATGTCTAATTGTTAGTGATGTCGTTAGAGCGCGGTTTTTGATATAATAACAGAAAGTAAAGCAAAATTTTCTGAAAAATTAAATTCTCTAAATAATATGACTTTTTTTCATAACAATGTAGTGAAATGATACCTAAATAAGTTAGTGAAAACCGTATCTCGATATACTATTCGTACCTTGATATACCGAAGAAAGGACATTTAGGCAATTGGTTTACCAGAAAATCAAGAAACACTCCACCATTTAGTGCTTCATCAAAGAAATAGGGCGATATAATAGTTCCGCCCAGGATGCCACACCACATATTGAGACTGCAATGGCTGATGTTGAGCTTTGTACAAGAGCCCATTGGTAGCCTCTCAAAAGCAGACATTGAAGTTGCCGTAATGTTCACGCATGAGAGGTTCCAGCAATGCATTGGGTATGATGGAAGATAGTTCGACAATTTAGTTTTATTTCTAAATCGTTCGTTTTTTCTTATGCCTTTACACGGTCTTTTTATTTTTTGAAATAAGAATCCTTTTATTACTTAAAAGTTATTAAATGATGAAATTTTGTCATTAAATCTTGAAAAGCGACAAATAAACAACAATAAATACCAGTGTAATAGCCATGTAATAGCGTTCTTTTTAAATTATACCATGTGAGCGCCGGCTAGTGGTCGGTAAGTAACCTGTGTACTCTATAGTCTACTGTACAATTGTATTGACAAAAATAGCTTGCTGCGTCTTAGTTCAGCGATACATGAGACTTCCTATCGAGCGGACGATCGCTGGCAAGAAATTCAAGTTTATCTATGTAGACTGCGAGTGAGATAGGCACACAATTGTTGTCGCATACCAACATGCGCATTTTAGTTGAATTCATCAAAGATGCTAGAACAAAACATGAACAATAAAATAAGATCTATAATGGAATCTTACATGGCAGAGAGACAACGTAAATTCAGGCCTGGTCGTAGCATTTATTACCATTCATCATTTCGGCAATTGATGGTTATAGGTTTTTTGAAAAAAAAAACATTGAAAGCAAACTAAAAGTCAACAATATGCAGTCATAAAACAAAACACAACTTCAGTTTGTTACTTTCTTACAAAACACCATATATAGTTCGAGATAATTTTAGCTTGTGTCCATACATATATACGCTAACTGTATCATATAAACAATGCCATTTTGTGGTCAAAAAAGCAAATCATCAGATATGCGGATCTTGGGCCAGGTATATTACGTAGTATTCAACAGAACTGATACGCCATATTAATTTCATTCTCATGAAACATTAAAAGTAACAATTAAAAATCCTATAAGAATTAAAAAAAATGAAAATATAAAACAGTAACAATTGAAGAACTGAACAAACTTATTAAGGTGTTCGCAAAGATACACTAGTATTGACGTAGTTTTGTTATTTGATAAATATTCTATCTTCAATCATTAAAAAATGATAAATGTGTATTCGAAATGTTGGGTTTTATTTGTTTTCATTCATTGATTATACGAGGGAATTATGTGTGTTCGTTTGTGTGTAGCGCGATAAATTGTGGAGGTAGTGCCACCGTTCTAACGTCAACGTGTACAGTGAATAAGTACGCTTCTAGCTGTCAAAGGCGAGTACAGTACGGTTGCGCATTCTTCTAACTTAACCTAAAAATACCTAGAAAACCATGCCAAGTGTGAAGTACGTAGAATAGTAAAATTTCTTTGAGCGAAACATTCAGCAACTGAAATTCATTGTGAATTGTGTGCCGTGTACGGCTCAAACATTATGACTGAAGGTGTAGTTCAACAATGGGTACGTTTTTTTAATGGAAGAACTGACATTCACAATATAGCCAGGAGCGGTAGACCGTCTCTTGTTAGTGATGACTGAAGAGAGTGAATGAAAAAATTCGTGTGGACCATTGCTTCACAATATCGGAACTTTCCGGTCAGTTTCCTGAAATTTCGAGGGGTCTCCTACACGAGTTAGTGACAGAAAAACTAGACTACCACAAGTTTTGTGCTCGGTAGATACCAAAACTGCTTACCGACGACCACAAAATCAAATGAATGAGTTCTGCCATAGACTTTCTTTCTCGGTACGACATTGAAGGAGAAGTTTTTTTTAACAAGCTCGTTACTGGAGATGCGACTTGGGTAACGTATGTGAGGGTTGAATAAAACAGCAGTCAATGCAATGGAATCATACAGATTCTCCAAAGCCAAACAAAGACCGTAAAACTTTCTCTGCGAGGAAAATTATGATTAGGGCATTTTCGGACACTAACGACATCTTGCTCGTTGATTTTATGGAGCATGGTACGACAATCACTTCTGTGTTGTATTGCAAAACTTTAAAACGACTGCGACGCGCAATCCAAAAGAAGCGTCGCCGTTGTGGTCTGGTGAAAGCTGGAGTTGTGTTTGTTCACGACAATGCTCGTTCTCACACAGCCCAACGAACATCTGAACTTTTAACCAATTTCAAATGAGACATTTTTGATCTCCCGCTCCCCCTTACAGGCCTGATTTGGCTCCCAGTGATTTCCATCAGTTTCCATACATAAAGCGATGACTTGCATCCCGGCAATTTGCCAGTGATGAAGAGCTTCAAAACGCCGGCACATGTTGGCTACGTTCACAGGTGACAGAGTTTTATGCAGAAAGTATTACAAAAACTGTTAAAAGATATGGCAAATGCTTGAATTTGTTTGAAGATTATGTCGAAAAATAGAGAAAAGTTGTAGTTTTAAGATGTATCTATTGAAGTTTTTGTATCTCTACTGGTTTCATTTTTATTTCAAATCGGAGGTTACTTTGTGTCTTCCCCTCGTAGTAAATCGATCGATGTTTTGATTCAACATTTACGTGCTTTTAATATACCTACCACTTATTATAAAACGGATTATCTATTTGTGAAATATATCGAGAGATTGTTACTAAACCAAACATTACAGAGATTGCAAAGAAGCATGACGAAATTGAGCATCATTTTACTTCCCAGATAAACAATAAACCATTGCGGTTGACCACAAATGAAACAACAGCCAATACTTTTTGCGGTGGATAGCAAGCGCTTCTACTCATACCTAGAAACTAATAAAAACAACGAAAGTACCCCAAGTGAAGCAGTTCACTACCATTAAGTATATTATAAAAAATGGTAGGTAACTATCAAAGATCACTTGTGTTGTTAGAACTCTACCTACCTTTAATACGGTTCATGTAGATTAACAATCGCGATCCAAAATTCATTGTAAAAAAACAGAATAAAACATTTAACATGTCATTGCCTAACAACTCAGTCATACGTATGTAAGTACTGCAGAATTTGTATCCACATATGTAAATATGTGTGAAATCTTGTTTGTATCTCTTGTGGCATATTTCGCGACAGTCCTGAGATTGAACTACAGCGGTAACCTTGCCATGTAATCAAGTATTTGATTAATATTAGTGATGACAACTAATAAATAGCAGAAAGACTAAAATCTGAAGAATATCTAAAGAGTGAAATCTCACCTTTAAAGAAAAAAGAACAATTATACATCAGTATATTAAAGAAGGGACAAGCTTTTCTATGAATACATAGGAAGAATTAATGTTCTTCCTCATTCAATAATTAATTTCAAAGCTAAAATTACAAATGCCATCCAATACAGATTTACAATGTTTATCAAACCAGCTTCACGATATTATGAAATATATTATCGCCGGATTACTTATGTGCAGCAGCGAGGTGTCAGAAGAAACCGAGCTTATTTGTTACAACTTATAACTCAGAACAGGTACTGCATTTAAAGCACATACTAGTTTCTGTTGTAATAGGCAGTCAACTGACAGGAATTGTGGCGGCTAATTGATTTAACCTACATCACTAAATACATAAATGCACTCGAGACATTTGCTTTGCAAATTAAATTAAGAGTATTACTACTGGCCGTATAATTGAGTAAATGAGTTAGTGGTTCATATTAAAAAGATTATAAGAAACATAATATCACCATCACGTTAGGCAAGTAATAATAGACTACTTTTTACATAACTCTCAGACAAGAGTCGCAGATTTCTTTACATTTTTGTTACTTACATATTTTTGATATAACAAAATCAATATCCATCGATCAGCATTTTGACTTTTTATTTTATTTACTTGAATTGGTGGTTATCCCTACCGTATTCATGTTGGACAACGACTAAACAATGGCAACAAACATAGAATGGTAATTCACTGTGGTCGCTCATTATGTATAACAGAGAATGAATTGACGGAAAGAAGTATCCTTTACTAACAAGGGAACACTGGCGGGTGTCCCGCTCCGATTTCGATGAAACTTTACAGATCGATACAGTACGTCAAAATAAGAGACAGACACGTATTTTTTTATCTGCGTATCCGCACGATTTTGGGGTACAGCCCACTCCAAAGTTGGGACGATTTTTCAATTTTTACAAATATTTCCTAAACTATAACAGATATTAAATTTTCTTCTTAACATAATTTGCGGCATATTGCGTGACACTAAGGGTGGCGTGATTCGTATTCGCATAAAGTTAATATCGGGGGACGGGGTACCCCATACCCCCCATTTTCTTAACATTTTTTCTTTTTCTTATTCATCAAAAGAAGGCCGCTTTTACATAGAATACGATGATGTATAACAAGTTTAGAAAATTAATAATTGTAAAAATAGAAAAATAATAATAAAGCTTCAAAATTCATAAACTTGTCTATTGATATAAATCAAATGAACTATAACAGATATAATTTTCTTTGCTTAACATAATTTCCAGCATAATATATGGTCCCAAGGTAGATATCTTCACAAAAAGCTAATAACGGGGGACGGGGTACCCCATACCCCCCATTTTTTTAATAATTAATTTTTTCATTATTCATCAGAAAAAGATCGCTTTTACATAGAAAACGATGATGCATAATAAATTTAGAAAATTAATATTAGTAAAAAAAAATAAATACATGTACCTACATGTCTGTTGTCATGAATTTGATATGCACTTATCCACGCATACATGAGTTTTCTTAAATATTCAGTCACTTCAGATATAATTGGTAATTTGCATTATAAATAGGTATATAAGACCAAATGGGAGCACATAGCTTAATTACTACATGTATATTAATCTTGTTCGCTATTGCAGTACACATATACCAATAATCGCATTACAGTATGTCATGTATTTAAACATTTATAAGCATTACAATGTTTTTCTGTAATTCTGTTCTATTGTTTCCGAAATGTTATAATCGTCACAAACACATTAGTTATATTTATATTAACTTGAAAGGTTGCAAGTAACATGTTCAACACATTTGCTAAATTTACGACCGCCATTGTGCCAAACAATAGGTACTGACCTACACTTCACGAAAAACGACTTCTAATGTTCTCATTTGGAATATTCGTCTTATATACCTATTTCCTAAATGCAGACGTGACCACTTAAATTTTCGTGGTTAATTACATTCGGGAATTTATTTTTATCTATATCGTAATATGATCAATCCCTTATCGCGTAAAATTTATAATGCAAACTACCAATTATATCTGAAGTTACTGAATATTTAAGAAAACTCATGTATGCGTAGATAAGTGCGTATCAAATTCATGACAATAGACACGTACATACAGGGTGTTCACGATATACCAAGCATGCTTTTGAGGGATGATAGCTACAACGATTTAGAAACAAAAACATATAATACACCTTGGGTCTATCTTTAAGCGTAAACGAGAAAAAAAAATATTTCTAAAAAACCTTATCTGGTCAAAGGGTACAAGAAAACTCATCCATATTGCTTCTTAAATAACCAAAAAACCATATCAAAAATTTAGAGTTGAAAATAACTGAAAAAAAAACGACGAAAACGAATTATTTAATACATTGAAACGGAAGAGTGGTGTCATTTCTCTTACGCTATATTGTAGACGTATTCAATAGAAGCAGAGCTGCAAGCCAAGCATCATATGTTTATACAACCTTGAACTACATTAGACCATTGTATCGTACGAAGTCATTGGCCATACGTTTTAAAAATAAAGGTACCTTTGCGTTTTTTAAAATAATGTTATGACAATAAAATCGGTGTTATGTTGAAGTTAGAGTGAAAAGGGCGTGTTTAATAGCAGCTTTCGATCGGTAAATGAAAATTTAAGCTGAGGAAAAGTCGCATTAAATGAAACCAATGTAATTACTGCAATTATGTTATGGCGCTTTAAGCGCTTTCTTAAAGGCTACTACAAGATTGAGTTCTTTTCTTTTATTTGTGATAGATTGGTGGTCCTAAAAAGGACCTTTTTGAGAGACAGTAGAACATGTAGGAGAGGCTCGATGTGTTGCCCATTTGCAAGAACACACGCCTGTAATCGTTAGGTAAATCCTGCACTGATCGGCTGCCACTGTACAGTATGCGTCGAAGTTTGTGACATGAGAAATATTTTTTTTCACGTTTACGCTTACAGATAGACCCAAGGTGTATTATATGTTTTTGTTTCTAAATCGTTGTAGCTATCATCCCTTGAAAGCATGCTTTGTATATCGCGGACACCCTATATATTTGTTTTGAGTTATTATTACTAATTTTAATTTTCTAAATTTATTATACATCACCGTTTTCTATGTAACAGTGATCTTTTTTTGATGAATAATGAAAAAATTAATTATTAAAAAATTGGGAGGTATGGGGTAGCCTGCCCCCGTTATTAGCTTTTTGTGAAGATATCTACCTTGGGACCATATATTATACTGGAAATTATGTTAAGCGAAGAAAATTATATCTGTTATAGTTCATTTGATTTATATCAATAGACAAGTTTATTAATTTTGAAACTTTATTATTATTTTTCTATTTTTACGATTATTAATTTTCTAAATTTGTTATACATCATCGTATTCTATGTAAAAGCGGCCTTCTTTTGATGAATAAGAAAAAGAAAAAATGTTAAGAAAATGGGGGGTATGGGGTACCCCGTCCCCCGATATTAACTTTATGCGAATACGAATCACGCCACCCTTAGGGTCACGCAATATGCTGCCAATTATGTTAAGAAGAAAATTTAATATCTGTTATAGTTTAGGAAATATTTGCAAAAATTGAAAAATCGTCCAAACTTTGGAGGGGGCTGTACTCCAAAATCGTGCGGATACGCAGATAAACAAAATACGTGTCTCTTATTTTGAGGTACTCTTTCGATCTGTAAAGTTTCGTCGAAATCGGAGGGGGACGCCCGTCGATGTTCCCTTGTAAGTTTATTCCAAAATTCGGGGAAATACTGTTTCTTTAACACACTAAATTTTTGTTACTGTGCAAACTAAGAGAGTACTGTCTGCAAAATCGAATATATCAGGAGCAGGGTTGAGTTTTATAGATTTTATTGATAGCATTAGATTAGTTGTGTATTTTATTTAGTATTGTGCAATAACATGGGTCGAGCTAAGCACTGCTCACCTGAAAAGCATGTTAAATCACACCCTTTTACAACTTCGACGCAAATAAAACAAACTTTAAATCTTCCAATTCACACTTCCTCTATTCGAAAACGTTTGATAAAAGATCACTTGGTTGCTAGAAATCCAAGAAAAGGTCCTTTACTGATGAATCGACCACGTTTACAACGATTACACTTTGCTAGAGAACATTTAAATTGGCCACCTGTTAGATGGCGAAATATCCTGTAGTCAGATGAGAGTAAGGTCGTATTATTTGAAGCTAAAAGATTAAGGCAATATGTTAGAAGACCTATAGGAAACGATTATAATCCAAATCCAAATTACACAATAAAGACTGTCAAACATGGAGAACCTCTATCATGGTATGGGCGTGTTTTTCATATTATGGTGTTTGTCCAATCTTTTGGATACGGGAGACTATGGACCAATTTGTGTATCTAAATATACTTCAAGTAGTCATCTTGCCCTACACCGAGGAAGAGATGCCCCTTCGCTGGGTGTACATGTATAGTAATTACACAAAACATGCAACACGTAGGGTTAAGGACTGGTTACGGGAGGGTTCCGTTTTTTGCAGCAGCATCCACATCAAGGCAAGGATTACGGGAAATAGTGGAAAGAACATGGTGCTCCGTTTCAAATGAACGATGTCAAGCTATTGGTGATTCCATTCCACGAAGATGCGAAGCAGTCATCGCAAACAAAGGCTACCCGACAAAATATTTAAAAAAAATGATTGTATTACATTTTTCTTTACAATATTATGTCTTTTTTAATACTGCTATTTTTTTTGCACATTTGGAATATAAAATTATATGCTATAATTTTTAAAGTTATAATTATTTTGCTATGTAACAAATATGTATGTTATGTTTTACTTAATAAATTAAGTATAAATAAATGTATAAAGTTTATAATGTGTTGTAGTTTAGTTTTGGACATTTTTCAATGCACTGCTATTTTTTCGCACACAGCTGTATACAGTTTTCAGATCAGAGTCACGTTTACCTTAGCAGTTATAATAATCAACAAACCACTCTATTCCTTGGATTTGCCCGTCCTGATGTTATTGTAAAGAAACCACTCCACCGTGTCCGAGTTAACATTTGGAGCGCGATTTCTGGCTATGGAATAATTGGTCCATATGTCGTTGCAGACGATAATCAGAATACACTGACTATCACTCAACAACGTTGCAGAGAGAAACTTATTGTGCCGTTTATGAGAGATTTATGTACTTTCGCCGTGCACGAAATCTACGGCTGAGCACACAATGGTTTCAATCAGATGGTGCAATGAGCCATACAGTTGCTCACTTCCTAAACTTACTCCGTTTACATTTTGATAGAAGAATTTTCCTAGGGACAGACCTTAAATATCCTTCTCATTTACTGGACGCCTCCTGATGTTTACATTTGGGCTATGATGAAGGATACAATATTTCCGACAGCAAATCCACCGGAGAATATTGCAGAACTACGAGAAAGAATACAAACCATCTTTTCAACATTAAAATGAACCACTTTCTATAAATATGTTAGGAACAAAATCGTTATGAAGCTTATTTGCGTCGGAATGGTGAACATTTTAAACATTTAAATTACAGAGATTAGAAAATAAATATAATTTTTATTTCTAGTACTGTTTATTCTGGCGGATGCTACGTACAAATGCAACTGTCTACTTATAGCAAATACGTCTTCCAACTTTCTTTTGCACGAGTTTTTTTGGTTTTGTTGTGTTTGTTAAATCTCTCCACTATTTTCCTTAATTTCTTTCTTTTATCTATCATTATACTCCTGCTACTTTTATATACATATATTATTAAAAAAGCTTTGTCCATTCTTGTTTCTATTGTTTTCATTTAGCAAATATTCTGCGTAATCTTCTCCTATTTTTAATGGGTTACAGTCAGTAAATAAATTCCTTTGGTTGTTTGGCTATAAATCTTATTATTACATGTGGAAAGTATCAAAGGTCACACATACATAAATATAACTTCGGAACAGCTAGTCTCTACCGACTAAACTCACGCTATTTTATAAATAACTGGTTCCATATTTATTGATTTCCTTGCCTAAACGGTATAACATTTACTTGTGATGAGTTCAATAAACAAATATAATCGTGGGTATACAATCATTTCAAGTTATACGAGAATAACGTCTTTACTGATGATGATATTAAACAACGACTTGCATATTATATGCAGAGATGCCAGATTTGATTTGCTGTTTTGCTCATCCATCGAGGAACTTCTTTAAATCGATAGATACTGCCACTCTAGTATCCCGATTAATACCATTTATTGACTAAAACTACACTCTCACTTTATACTTGCAACTCTTACTCTTATCGCTTTACGTTAATATTGAATTATAGATAGCTTTGGCCACACTTATGCGAATAAGAGCGTGACGTAATGTTGTGTTTATTTTTTAGAAATCTGTTATAATGGCTTTTTTGTGATCAAATAATCTATACAAAGGTAATTCTAAAGAGTGTCCACAAAAATATAAATTTTAACATTTTTCCTTATTCTATGGAGATACTCTGTATATTGTTATGTGTAGAGCGGGCCAATTTCCCTGCAAGACAGCTGCGTCGGTATGGGAGTATTGGTAATATATTAGAATATGCGGTAAAACAGGGACGGAACATGAGCTTGTTATCAATATAAGTATACAAGTAGAGACATTTATTCTATCAGAAATAATTAAAAATACATTTGCTTTTCTACTATTACAGTAATATGCATAAACATACGAAAAATAAGAATAGTACATCTTGTAAATGTATGAAATTAGTGATCGTGTGCACCACAGAGGAATTAAAAAAAACACTTACCGTTTTAAGCGTCTTCCAAGGATTGACAAACTGGAGAAACTTGATTGTATATTTTCAATGTATAAACTGTTGTCGATTAATTTTGTTATTATTGTGCTTCGTACTGCTTACATCTTCTTTACAGTCTGTTGTTGACCAACACATTAGATATGTATTGCACACTAAACATTTAAGTTTTGAGCCATCGTATATTAAATCCTGGAAATTAATAATAAAGTTATTCGCTTTGTCTATCAACGGTCGTTTTCTCGATTTATATGTCGACGACATTTTGTTACGTATACTTACACTTACATACAGTCTAAGCGGGTACAAGATACATACTGAATTCTTTTTATTAGTTCTGATGCAATACAATCACCCTCACATCGGCGTAGCTGTCTTGCAGGGAAATTGGCCCGCTTTAGTTATGTGTCTGTAATGTATTTCGAAAATGAGTGTAAACATATACCTGACGCTAAATGATTATATCTGATAGTCTTCGAGTGATACGCGTTTTCATGTATATATGTAATACTAAATTCTCCCTAACAGCAGGCAGATGAAAACAATAGGTCACGTAGTACACTAATTGCTTGCTTCTCCTACTTTTGGGGAGATATGATTAGCGAACGTCTCACTTGCAGATATTCTTTATTGTATCCAGGACAATTGGTCAGAATAACTTATCCCTCGGTGGAATGTATTTCAACCCTGTTTTTATTTAAATTCAGGCCATATAGTTTTGCAATGGCAGTAACTAGCATGATTCATATCAATCCAACAAATATTATCTGCTATAAAGATCTATATCAGCCGATAAACCAACATCTCTTACGATTCCCAAGAAAACAAGTAGACTGACACAATCGCTCAACGTGTACGGCTTTCATGCGTGGAAGGGATTTGTCAAGTGGATTTCCGATCAAGTTTTGCTCGCAAACATTGACCTGAATTTACCTCAACGCAATACAATAATCAAATTACAATCATTGGTCTACAACCAACCGTCCTCTCCAAGATATCGGAACCTATTTCTATAGGTATTCCTGGTACAAATGCTGTTCCAGACCAGACAAATTTATTCATCCAGTGACATATGCGTTTTCGTTCGATGATGATGGCATTTTACCCATATGCTAAATATGTGGACAGACCGCTTTTATTAAATGTGTACGTTGTAGCCAATATTTATGTTTTCAACACTTTTTTGAGGATTTTTGCTATCATGATGAAGAGTAATACACCAATTAGAAGAATGTGCAAATGAGACGTTCGCTAATCACATCTCCAAAAGTAGTAGAAGCATTATCATTATTGTTATCTTAATAAACTAATCTGGACACATCTGTAAAACAAATATTGTTATTTATGACAGAAATAAACAAATTATTGGTTCTAAAAGTGTTGGTCTGACCTACTTATACTTACTAAACTGGTAGGTGAATAAAAAAACACTCTCACTGTTAATAAATTTGTTTACTAGATTCTCTTATTTCTTATAGCAACATTCGAGCTCTTTTTTGCTACAGTGAAAACCCGATATTCAATCTATACGTTATTCCACATTCTTTAGCATTGCCTACTACCTATGTGTAGAAACAACTATTTATATAGCATTCGCGTTTTAAATTCCACCGTTTTTTGCAAAGATTTATCCATCCTTGCTCAAGCCGCATACTAATCGTCTTAATTAACTTGAGTGCGCAACTTTTCGCAATAAAAATGAATTGCTACTCACTTACTTTCGGTTTTCTTAAAGTTTATAAATAGAGAGTGAACAGCAACCGGTGTACAATATAAATAGCAAAAAAAATCTAAATTTTCGAACAATCATAGAATCTGTCTTAATACACCATATATATATATACAAGTGTAGTAGTAATATCGACTATGTCAAAATCATTATAAATATGTACTACATTTAAAATGTAATCTCCATATCATATTTCATTAACATATAAAATATATTGATAGGCCTACTCAAACAGTCATAGAACTTGCAAATTAACAGTATCTCAATGTCTTTCTTCAATTAGCAATCTTACCAAATTAGTACTACTGTGGCAATTGTAAAAACTCCAGCATTTCAACTTCGACATACACACCCATGAAGAGACCGTCTTATTATTTGTGTTCAAATATTCCAGTATTAATAAAAAAACTGAATTTGAAGTTAGGTTACATTTAAAAATCGATGTCTACATACATATGTGTAAATTGTAAGATGTATGTACGCAATTGGCTCGTAGTATATAGTGTAAATAATTATTATCGGTATTTGACTACCGTTTAATAGGAACATTAAACTTTACAAACGCAAAACAATAAATTAACAAGCAGTTAAAAATAAGCACGCTCGTTTCCTTTATAGCCATTTAGTAGATCGTAATTTACTAGGTAATTTTCATTACATTCTAATCCTCATTCTATAACATTATTGAAATTTATATTGAAAAATGTAATAATTTTAACATAAATTTAGTTTTATTTGGTACTACTAAAAGCGTTGGAATTTAATGAACACCGAAATAGACACACAGAAATTATCATTTGTGTCCTAATTCTTTGATTTGAAAAATAGCAAACCTGAGCAAGTTTTTGTATTCAGAAAATTAAATAAGACTCGTTGTACATATAGGTACATAATATGAATATGATTAATACTTTCTGTTCTGATATAGATATTTTTAACACGACTACTATTAAGTTCAAGCGATTATTAATGTAAAAGTTTGATTTAGAATTAACTGTCTAATTATTCCTTTGTTTTTCTTTTTTTTTCCTTAACTGCATTTTTGAATTGTATGTTATTTTATTTTTCATTAGCATTTTGCCACTTACTACGTATTAGATATCAAATGTATTTTTGGTTAAGAATTTTCGTCTTTGTTGGCTAATCGTTTAGCATTCTCCTTTCTTTTTTCATATATTCTTGCACGCGCATTTATGTTAATTTTTTTCTTTCTACCGATGTTATCCTGTAAAAAGTAATATTTGTTACTGTTGGATAATAAACGCATTATTATTATTATTATTATTATTATTATTATTATTATTATTATTAT
>SMLS01064664.1:0-48695 GCA_004785975.1 Popillia japonica
TTTCGAGTTTGAACCATGTATCAGAGTAATATCCAGAGCAGGGTGGTGAACGTCCTCAGCAACAAATGGTGACAGATCATGAGCAACTGCTATTTCTAATTCAGTGTTAGTGAATACTAGGTCTAAAAGTTTATCATTTAAATTAGCAACCGCATTTAGTTGCCACAAATTCAGCATTTCCATCCAATGTCTAATAATAATAGATTTCGCGTCAGTGCTTCCAATCACATTAAAGCCAGGAGAATTAAAGTCGCCAGTTAATAGAAACTCTTTGTCTGACATAAATATCCCAAAAGCATCAAAGAAAGCTTCGTAGTCGTTCAGGTTAATATCAGGGGGAATGTACACATTTGCAATGTACAGAGAGTAACTAAATAATTGACATCTACAAACAGCAACATCGATTAGAGGAACCAGTTCAGCTAGAAACGTAATGTACTGATGATATACTGAAGCTCCATCATGTATAATCCACATTCTCCGACCAATGATCAATGGTAAACAATTTAACAATGCATACAAATAGTTTTACATAAAATAAAAGCAGATTACTTCATTTAATTTATCTTACAAGTAAAAAAAGTAAAATACAGTCCAATAACATCATACCTACTAATGTTACCACGAACAACATTATTTGATGTTCTAACAGAATGTGATATGAATTGGAAATTCAAGAACAGTGGAAATTATGTCTGTTTGTAGAATAATATGTGTTAAATGTTTCATCTCTAACTAAAACTTCAAAACAAATATGGTTCTAAACTGTTCAGGAGGAAGTCCTAATAAACTTGATTACTTACTCGCTCATCAAAGAAATTTGGTCCAATAACGTCATTTCCAACTTTGTCACCTGAAACGATCAAAAGACCACCTAGCTTGACTGTTCTTGTCTGATATGGGATTTGTCGGTAAAATAATACTGATAGCTGTGTTTATTAGCGCTTCCATTCTTGTAAAATGCTGCTGTTGAGAGGTGGTAACGCAATTTTTCGTTTTAAATTTGAAATATCTTCTAAATCCAAAGAGTTACCCAGAGGATATGGTTAACAAAAATGAAGGAGCCGATAAATATCTATCAAAAAGTCATAAAAAGTATTTAGATTTAAGAAAATTAAGGACCCGAGTTTCGACTCACCGATCGTATATATTTCTTGTTACTAGCCTCACAAAGTAAGCAAATTTTAAGAATGCGAAAAAAGTAAAAATAGAAGTTAGGTCTTGCACACCGTTGTGAAACAGCCTGTATTTGTGCAACTAATTTTAAAATATGAAGCTTAAGAATGCCTACAGCTGTTCTCAATTCTTTTTGTACCTAATAACTTTTATAGTGTCGAGCTTCCACGCACTAATGCGCCACCCTGCATATTACGTTGTACGCTATCAAATATGTAGAAATTGAAGTATAAATTTGTAAGTAGGTACAGTTATGTCGAATTCTTCCTTGAATGCAATTAAATCATTGTTACATTGTTATCATTGTTGAGAAAAAACATACTGCTCCTCAAACACACGTTAGTAGGTAATCAATAACTGACGCATTAATAACTTTAGTTACCAACTCCTACAACCTAATACGTAGCAGCTTAGCGAAAGGAAAGTTCACGAATAGCTACAATTATTCATGGAACTTCAACTTGAAATTAATTAAATTAATCCAACGATGTCTCCTTTTTTGTCTAGATTATATGAGAAACAAAGGGCAAAGTCCATTATTTAAAAAAAACATGCTATACGTTACACAGACATTAATCAGTTTTCCAATTTTGTCGAAAGAATTAAATTTAACTTGCCGCATAAATTTCGTGCGTGAATGCCATAACATCAAATATTTCCGTAGAAAAAAGCTACAGCTTCCCGTGGATTAAATTTTTTAAACACGTACTTTAAAATTCCATCAAATAACCGCACATTCAATGCTACATAGCAAGGGTAACACGAGCCTAAATTCAATGTTCGAAGTAACACAAAAACGATATAAAAAATTTAAAAGTACATCAACGTTCCAACGCGTGCGGTCAGTTTACGATACAAATCGTATATTTTACGTTTAAAACCAGCCATTTACCGGCAATTACGTATATTACGTCTCACTTCTAAAAGACCCGTAATTATATTGATAAGAATCTATCGTGTCAACATAATAACATGTTTGTAATAATTAACATACATTTGTATGTGTTTACTTAAGTATATACATATGTATGTATATGCAGATGAACATCTGTGTAAAAGGTTTCCTTTGAAGTAGTTGGTTGTACGCTTCCATAGCATACGATGGTAAGTTTTTGCGATTTTAATAAAAACTGCCGGCTTACATAGCTAAAGCTGCTGTATATCAAAGAGAATTACGCTTTTATTTCGTTTGTTTTTTATAGCACTTACTAGCATGTCCAATGTGATGCAAATGTGCTTCCAGGTGTGAAAATATTTTTGGCGAGAATTATTACATTCTGTGAAATTCTAAATTAAAGACATGACCTAAGAGAAACATTTATCTGCAATAACAGCAGTACATGCAATGTAAAAGATATTCTA
This sequence comes from Popillia japonica, assembly GCA_004785975.1. Classification (NCBI taxonomy): domain Eukaryota; kingdom Metazoa; phylum Arthropoda; class Insecta; order Coleoptera; family Scarabaeidae; genus Popillia; species Popillia japonica. Next base: position 2,539 of record SMLS01064664.1, read on the forward strand.
TTAATTTTTATTGAATTTTCAAAGTTAAAATAAAACTTAACTCAATAACTATAACAACCAAATGTCAATTCAAGTAAGCATAAATGAATAATTAATATAATATATACATTAATATATTCCTATAAAAATATAATTCCTTTTTTGGCCGGTAATTTTAAGATGAACGAAAATATATTTAGTAGCGGAGACATTTCAATGACTAAGTATATTGATCCTCGGTCAAGGGGCACGGATTCAAATCCAAATCAAGATGTGCGACAATCTGAACTACTACAAGCAACTGCACTTGAAATTCAAAGTCAGTTTTTATTAACGAAACATTCAGACAACTTATGTACTTACAGAAAATGATCTTATGATTTGTAGCATATATAGTAGATATAATCATAATTCAAACTTTCACGCGGTTTGGCCATGTGGCGTTCACATAATTTTCACGATTAAATACCTTTAATTGTTTTAATATTTGACATTATGTCTTGTTTGGTTTTAATTTAACTACATTTTAATATGTTTTCACTTTTATAAGTCTGTTTAACTCCGGGTATTAATGTTTTTCGCTGATTACTTGTATCAACGGCTGGTGCCGACTCTTACTCCTACCTTCTGAAGAAGAATTGAAATAAATTCGAAAGCTTAACACGTTCGCTGCCGACGTGTTCGGTTTGATTTATTCCATTCGAGCCGCGCAGTTTTCCATAGTAGAAAGAAAATACATCCCTACAGGCCACGGTGCGCAAAGGTAAACATATCTATATAGTAATAGCTCGTTTGTTTAGTTTTTCAAAATTTCTATTTGTAAAAGAGAAATTTTGGAAAAACTGTCTCGGTCACATAGACCGAGCCGACCTGATGTGAAAGTGAACATAGCTTTGCGCTGACTCGGTCACTTTTTCGGTGTGTTTCGGTCAACGTGCACGTTACGTTTTCTGATACCTTGAGCTTTATTTTTGTTGATCAATATTACATTTTCTTTCTATTTTACAATAAAGTTTGGGTTTATTTCAAATTTACTTATTTTTCACCTTTACTCACAATTTGCCGGCGACGCTAGGCGACGCTGAAAACTGGTATGTCGCAGCTTTTCTTCCAAGCCTACTCGGTCATTTGTACACGCTACATGCATTCCAGACCGGGTCTTCGGCGTAATAAACGCAAAAAACTGTCTCGGTCACGGGGACCGAGTTGGCGCAACGGTCAAAATAGGGTTCTCGGTCATATAGACCGAGTCGGCTTGAATGGAAACTTTATTCTCGGTCATATAGACCGAGATGGCAGCGAACGTGTTAAGGATAAGATAAATGAGTCTTATTTCTCTTTGAGATTTCACAACCTTGGCTGCGAACCCCATTATATTAGGATCTTCTTAACCCTGTTTGGATAATTCAAACTGTAAAAAGCAACTTACCAATTGTCTGGGTACACTCATGCAAGCATATACGTGCTTATCTGAATTAGAATAGCTAAATGTATCCTCTAGCTGTCATCACGATCACCGTGTAATTTCTTTTGATTTATATATCTGTACACGTTGAATTAAAGCTAAATTACACTTAAATTAAAACAAATCTACTAAAATATAAATAGCATAATAAAAAAATGAAAATCGCAAACATAAATAAATTCCAACATTAAATACGCACAAATAACTGAAAACCGGCTTTAGTAACTAACATAAGGCAAACACAACCAATTTTCAAAAGAGTAGGAACACGCACATATCGTACGATACGTCTTTGCCAAGACGAACCTAATAAAACTGCTGGTGGCATGGGGATACATAGTAGATCATATCTAATGGTTGGTTTCTTTTTCTGTTTCTTTAATTCGCCTAGAATGTTTATGTCGAATGGCAGGTTTAAAAACATAACTTTTTATTACTTGAGAAAACTATGTAATGTTTTTATAAGCTGATTATTGTTTATGATATATACTGTGTCGAAAGTTAAACGTTCTTCATTGATAACTTCTATATTATTGTAGCTATAATGTTGGTCAACTTGGCATGTTGGTAATATTTTTTTTATTCAGGTGGTGAAAACATTTAATAAATGATTATTATTACATTACGACTACAAACCTGAACATAATGTTAATCACTTGAATTGCCTACCGATGACTAACAAAATATGCAATAGCCAAATATTGTGAAATAAATAATCATAATCACATGCAGGTTTTAAGTTTTTTAACGATTTTCCATTGATTATTAGTAAACTATTCATTTGCTCATTTCGGAAGACGTGGTATGCTGGAGTGCAGATGATATGTAGAAAAATAATTAATATCAGCTTCTAGAATACGTCCTTAACACAATTGCATTCTTTTGAGGACCATAGCTCTCTCGAAAACTTCACAAACTAATGAGATGCCAACTAACTAGACATGTACTTGTATTGCAGGTTTTTTTCCACCATATCGAATCATCATGATCACGGTAATAGTCACTTTTTCAGCAAACAACATACGGGCATTGTCCTAGTGTTTCCAATAATGGTTTCTGGGGTATTGTTGTCTTCCGTCGTGCATTTCACATTCTCCTTTGACCTCTTTTGTCCACGTCTGATGGTTTTCATCCTTGTTACTTTACTATTTTTTTATTTATAATTTATTTCTCACTCATTGCTTGATGTTATCGGCTTAATTTATTCTTTATTCGTTTCCAACAATCGGAGTTGTCTTCTAACCCGATTATTCCCATGATTTTGTTTCGAGTTCAACAATATATTTCTCAAATGTTAGAAGATCTAACTCCTGATATCCCTTGCTTGTAATTTTTACCACCATATACGCTTCACTGTTGCTCTTTTATTGTCTTTTAAAATTCTGTTTCGCAAAAGATTTTATTTCTCGCTATTTTGCCTACAGATTTTTTTGTTTTGTCTGCCTTCTATAGGTTTCGTTATTTTTATCTTTAATCTTATTGCATTTCTTTCCTGAAGTTTATCATATTTGTTTTTGACTATGTGACTCCCTAACCACCTGCATCGCAGTTCACTCTTTTTCCATTCATTCCGAATTCTGTTTCTTTCTATTTCATCTGCCATTCTCTTTGCAAACTGCATTGCCACAATTTCTTGTTCCATCTTCCCCATTTCTTATTTTTCTGCTCATTGCTTCGTAATCATCTTTTGGTATACTGCCTTCTTGAGGCGGAACCTCTCCCGTTTTTCACGAATATTACATCAACAGCAACCGTTCTCAAGTGTTCCCATCTGCAGAACCGCTTGTACAATTTGAGTATCATTCAAGAATGTGTTCCCCAAGTCACCTGTTTAACATCTTGTTATACAATTTTGTGGGAGTCTGTAGTAATTTCATCAGATCACTGTACTACATTGTTGGTTTGCAATCTCAGGTTTTTTCAAATTTTGCAAAATCACTGCGTTGTCCTTTTAATTATATCTAGAAGTTAGTTTCGTTGTCCTGTCAAAACTATTGCCATTTTTATTCGACCGCAAATCGTTTCAATAGATGTTCGGTTACGATTCTAATCGTTAACAGTGCTTCCTCCCATTTTCAACTCATTGCACACATCTTCTTGCATTGACTATACTTAATCTTTTTATTCGACCGCAGCTTTTCCTCCACATTCCGTTTTCATTATTATTAGGTCTACAACTTGGGAACATAAAATGTAGGTGCAACAAAGGAAAAACGTCATAGTGGTACAACGACATATACTATACTACTGTCCTCGTAAGTTGAGATTTGTAGCTGCTTCAGTATTCTTGTAAGAAAACGGAAATCATATGGTTGTCTATGCATTTTATTATTTTATATGCTTACTATATACCTACTATTATATAAATCTACGTTAAACAGGAAAGCTTATTATATTGAATCGGAATTAGCGAGTTCACTCAAAAAAAGTCAGGAAAATAATGGACTGCCTGTTTATTTAGCGTAAATTTCACGCATGCCGAGAAAAAAAATAAATAAAAACTTTCCAATAAAAATTGTCTTTGGATAGTTAATTTAGCCTCGTAGCGGAATTTATATATACATATATTATACTAGTCGTACTATTATAATTGGAGAACTGCTTTATAATAACTCATTTTGCAAAATCTAGGAAGCCGCGGATCGTTCACAATAATTACAATGCCATACTCAAAGTTCTCATTGCTTTCATGTTACGTGAAATTTGATATGACGTCACGGCAAATTTGACCAGAAGCCACACTACCCTGTACTGAATCGATGTTGCCGATAAATCGATTAAATGAGGGAACTATAGAAGCTGATCAACGTTAATATTAGCCTGAAACTGCATAATAGCACTCGCAGTATGCGGCCGTACATTACTCCGTTGAAATGTTAAATTTACCAATTGTTGAAGGCGCTAGCACTAATTCCAGCAGGCTATTAATGTTAACTAACGCAGTCAATCTTCTTGAAATTTAGAGCCGATTTATTTCTGGTAGGTATTAAAAAAATGTGGATTTGTACAATAACAAAATACTCGGAACAACAGAACTGACGTACTGACGATTTAATTCTAAATTAATATCTATGAATTGTGTTTGTATATTGCTATATTTACGTTTATAATTTGTTGTAATTGACAAATCAGAAAGTCATTAAATCTATTTCACTGTGCGGTAAATTTCGTTTAATTCTATTTTGATCCTAGTTTTCTTGAAAATATTTTCCTCTATCTCTTAAATGCAATTAGTACGAACGTTGCTACATTGTAACAAATTCTGCAGGTACATATTTTCATGGGGCATTACCCAAATTCCTTCATAGATATAAAATAATTACCAAGAAGATACGTACAATAATACTATTACAGGACCTTAAAATCATGTTTACAGTTAATTACATTACATTTATTGCAGACTATTAGGTTATTTAACTTCGATAAACTCAAGTTATTCCATTAACGACAAATAAATACATCAAACGAAATGTACTTTAAACGTCGGAAAGCTCTTGGCAAAGTCTGTTTTCTCAAAGCCAACAGGAAATAATACAACTATGTAGCAAGGTGTATCTGACATAGATATTCGATAGATGTCTTCAGTGAACATACATATACACGGAAAGAAAGTAAGCGATGAAAGTAAGAATTAGATTGTTTAGGAAACACTGTCGGAAATATAATATAGAAAAGTAAGTCAACGGAAACTTAGCTAACACAATAAAGGTATTGAAGGTTATAACAGTAATAAATCCACGTACTAAATCATGATAATACAAAATATTACTACTGTTGTCACAACATAATATGGCAGAAAGACAAAGTTTAATGTAATTGTTTGCCAATAGATTTTCTTTTATTTATTTAAAGGAAAATTAATTAAAAGTTCTGGCATTATATTAGTGAAATAAAACGTCTTTCAATGTTCAGTAATAAAATTTATAAAAAGTTTAATTTAATTGGACTATCACGAAAAAACAAGAATATTTATCGTCAATCATTAACATAGTAAGATAAATGTGTGGCATACAAGATGCATATGTGTATATCTATTATTGTTGAAACGACTATGTACCACTACATCTGGAGATACTCTTTTATCGATGAGAAATGCTGAATGAAGATAATTAAAAGCATCCGACGAAAGCGTTTAAATCAAACTTGTATTTCAATCGCTGAATTGCTATTTTGCTTTGATTTGTATGAACATTTTCGTAATTACCAAAATCAATTGAGGAGTATCAACAGTTTAACAGATTATACAGAACCAGTTTGCAGCTAATTCTTACCAACAATCCTAAAGCTTGTCCTTACAAAGTTTAATTAAATACAAAGATTAAAGGTAGAAGATCATTAGCGAAAAATACATTTCGATAATTACATATGTAGAAAACAAAATAGTAATTTTTTTGATTTTCAAATATATCTTAATTGTAAGTCCAACATACAGGCTGATTCAATTTCGATCCTCACCATTGCGATCTCGCTTATTATTGAAGATACACGGAAGGTTTAAATTTGGCAAAGTTGCTAAATTTTGTGGTTATTATGATCCCGAAAAGAAAGTAGTCTTAGAGCAAATAACGTTCGAGATTTTGCAAAAAAACTGAAAAATCTAATTATTTTATTTTGCTTGTAGCACTTTTATTTGGCCTTGTAGAGAAAAACTAAATACCTACACATTTTCAAGATCACTTTTGCTTCTCTATCTAATGGTGTATTTAAAACTTTATACGACGTTTCGTTTTCTTTGGATTATGAAGTTTGTTATTTCTTATGTGCGCCATATTGGATCTTGACACAGTTAGAAAGATTTTCTTTTTCTAATTTCAACCATGTGTCATATGTTGAAAACAAAATTTGATATTGTGTGTTAATTGACGAAGAATCTGATTTGAGATTAAATAAGGTAGGTAGCTATAAAATTTCGAACTGTCAATCACTTAAAATTGAATATCGCGTAAATGAAAATCGATGCTAAATAAGATAGCCATGGAATTACGAACTGTCAGTTATCGTAGCGTTAGTAACGCAAAAATGGTGTTCACTAACGAAGAGAAACGAGATAATGTTATGTATTTTTTTACCAATCAAACCGAAATACAACAATAGCGAGTACAAGATATTTACAATTGTATCCTAAACGACTACAAACATATACAATTTTTCTAGATCTTGACTACACACATAATACATAATAACCACAAAATTTAGCAACCTTGCCAAATTTAAACCTACCGTCTATCTTCAATAATAAACGAGATCACAATGGTGAGGATCAAAAATGAATCAGCCTGTATAGGTAAATCTCTCGAACGGTTCCCAAAACTAAAAATAGAAATTCAATTTTTATTACTAAAATTGTAGCAAATACATTGAAAAACGTTCAAAAATTGTATTTAAATGTCCAAGCACAACCGTAGAGATCGTTTACTCAACAATATTCTCCTTAATTAAACTGAACGTATCTAACATAAATTAAGAAATATGTATGTCAGAATTAGACGATAATTTTCAGTAATCATAAAAAATGCGAAAGTTTAAAACTATCAACATAAAATCCTGACAAAATGCATAGCTTAACCATATGGCGGCGAAAGATATACTGACACATTCTCAAATGGAAGTTTCTCACCTATCTCTACAGATGTAGTCGATCGCTACGAGATCGGAAGAGAACCTAATAAGAAAATTAACGCTACTCTATAAAATGCATTGCATTTTATAATGATCATGTAAATCTATTGATTTAAATGTAATATTAAAGAACAGAACTGTGAAAAAGAAATGGTGGATGCGCCGGTAAGTTGAAATCATTCGTTATTTGAACTCAAATTCAGTGGTCGTTTAGTAAGATCAGTTAGTCTCTATTAAGAAACCAAATGGAATTCAAATGCTGCATCTGACGATTGTGTTATGCGGATTCATTGTTTGTTCTCTGTTCATGTACTATTTGTTGTTGGAAAATAATTCACAACACAATATTACTTACGGCGAAGTAATATTGTAATAGGACCACTTTTACACACACTGCATACACCGCACGAACTGCAATGATAATCCGACAATGCAATACAACTTTGGAAGTCGCTGTAATTGTATCAATCACATATTTAAAAAAAGCAAAATAGTCACACAATTTTTACAAGAAACCAACACGAATATGCATACATATGTATATCCAAATCTAGCAAATAACTGAATAAACCAATAACAAGAATTACTCTTGTTAATAATTTACTTTACCGTAGCATTATATTTTTACAGTACAGGTCATGGATGCGAATGCAAACTACGCAAACTACATACTACCCATATCTATTGATTCTCTTTAATAGAGCACCTTTGTTACAACAGGAATTCTAATAGATCACGAGCAACACACCTGCACCCATAGAACAACCTAAATCTGTCTAACTTGCTAGCATACTCCGTAATGAGAATTGTACATACAGTCAGCGACTAACAGCCATATAAATTAAATGTTCGACTTCTGTGAATTTACAATTTTTAGTATTGTGTGAAGTTGTGTGGAATTGCGACACATTATAAACTATGATGAAAGTGTTCGGGATAGCTTATTAATTTCAATCACAAATACAGAAAAAAATCTTATAATAAAAAAACATTATACAACCGGCTTCTGACTATTTATGATATAGAACTTAAAAGACGCCGTTGCATACTTTTTTCGAATCGGAACAGACTGAAAGTTTAGTTTGTTTCGCAAACTAACTCGAATGCTACACTAAGCATTTTTTATGTGCGCTGAGTTGTATTGCTTGTCTACTACCATTGTAATTCTTGCTATATACACTCTTTTTCTAAAGAGTTGTCTCCCCCAGCCAACGGGTTCATATCAGTAATGCCTTCCAATGGACCTACTCTATCCGTCGATCGCTGGATCCAGCATTCAAACTCCGTATCTCCGATTTCCTCTCAACCAGAGATCGACCGATCTTACTCCTTTGGCCATCAAGCCTGTGAGTACTATGCCTGATGCTAAGCTAATAATTTACGTGTTTAATGTGCAACCTTCAGGCGTTTACATTGTGTCTCACATTTAAAATGTGCATTTCCTGAGACAATAGTCGTTTGAGAAAACCTGTAAGATACATCGGAAGAAATGTAAATAAGTCATGAAGGTTTAATAAAGAAACCTAGTATGTTGTTTGCACAGTCAGAAAAATATATAACTAAACTTATGTCAAGTCATATCCTACGAGTAACATATTCTGAAAACTCTGAAACTGGAATAGTAATATTAACGGTCAGTGTTGGTGTAAGGTGATATACACTCAGTATCATTAGAAGTGTTTTACACCCAGAAGGGGTAATTTCTTCAACTTGATTTTTTGGCATAAAAATGACTATGTTTAAAGCATTCTATGATAGGAATATCAACTTTTTATCAGCGATACTTTTTTGCGAAAAAAAACAATTCTATTACTTTTCTGCGAAGAAATTCATGTTCGTGAGAACTGACTAATATAGAAAAGTCTAGTTCCGTTTACAAGTGTTAAGTGTAACAAAATTCCTAGAGTTCGAAGACGTCAAAATTATCACCGTGTTACTGACAGGGGTAGAATTGTTGCATATAGATGGGGCTTGTCTTATCGTAAAGATCGTAAGATTGGCGCTTCAGGCAACTAGCTCTACGAGACCACTTTACTACAACGTAACAAATCGCTGACCAATGGTATGGAGAACAAAGTAGAGCTGTTACTATGCGTACACTATATCGCCGCATTCGAATCTTCAGACTTTTTTCAAACCGTCGACGATTAGTGCTTCTGTTGACTGCGGACCACTGTCGTCAATGCTTGAACTGTTGGAGTAATGGGTTGGGGACTATTGCTTATGGTCAGTCGCCATCAGCCGATCGCCACTTCTACTTATTCGAGGCAGTATGACAGCTGCCCGATATATTGATGATGTCCTACAAACTCCTACTTTACTACATTATCTAGATGGCCGTCCGCACGTCCTTTTTCAGCAAAGTAATGTACGTCCCCATATTTCTCGTCTAACTATAGAGTTTCTCCAAGACGCAGGCGTTAATGCTTTGCTGTGGCTACCCTATTGGCCGGATTTAACCCCATCGAATATGTGTGGGATATCATGGGGAGGAGGCTGTCCACTTTGCACCATCCTCCAAAAACTTTGGCGGCGTTAATCAACGAAGTTCAAGCTACTTGGAACGATGTGCCACAAGCAGATACCGACCATCTCATTTTGTCGATGCCTAGACGTGTACAGGAATGTACTCAGCTACGGTGTCATCAAACACATTACTAATTCTGGTTCGTGGTACATGATAATAAAATGTCTTGCAAATGTTATCGTTTCATTTCTGATGTAAAACTATCACATTGCCATTGCCATTCAAGTTAAACAAACGATTCCTTCTAGGGGCAACACCTCTAATGTCACTGAGTATATGTTTAGTAGCACGCACAGAATTAGTTATGATTAAGGGCGAAGTGTTAACTGGAAGGACATACATATGTACATCACAGATTTTCTACAAAACCACATGGTGTCTTTTGTGCCAGAAAGCATCACTATAATGCACGAAGATGCATATCTCTTGTGAGACTTTTCAATAAATTGGCTCAATGTATTCTCGTTACTAACCTTATTGAGTTGATAGCATTATTACCAGTACGAAAAAAGAAATAATTGCAATTGAAGGCTTCTCGGAGAGAACTTAGGCAATTGAAGAAAAAGAGAAAACATACGCTAAACTACAGCAAACTGTAAAAGAAATTCAATTTGTTCCTTTAACTTATTCAACATATTAAGAAATTACCTAAGAATATTAATTCAAATACTTGTATGTATGTACATACTTACTATAGAGTAAATAGTTCGATTTATCATTGATTCTTTTAGTTATCAGCGTTTAAAAGCCTATTCTCTACATCTAAAAATGTAATTTAACACAAAAGTCTATTATTGCTACTACTTTCCTTTTTATTTTAATACACACAGCAATGCGCAAATAGATGTATATATACATATCATCAGGAATCACTGTTAAATATTACATGTGACATAATTTAATGGTAGCACTAAAAGTCAATCACTTTACCTTTATAAATTCACCGTGAGTAAATTGCAAGTGTCGAAAGGGAACAAGATTGACAAATCCTTGAGACCTTTCTCGTTTTATCAGATTAAAAAAAGGGTTCCTCAATTCGATGCGAAATAAACACTTCGAATTGACGGCAGGATTGCGTTGAAATTAAACTATTTTAGATTCAAACTGCAACCTGAAGATGTTGATTTAAACATACATCTGATAGAGTCTATTAAAGTTGTAAAGTGCTACATTATAAAAAAACTGGTATACATACTATATTTGAGCAAAGTACTATTTTTATTTAGCTATAGGTAAATGGTATTATTCTATAAATAACATACATAATTACAAAGAGAATGTAATTCTTGTAGAAGACAATTTATCTCTTGCTATTTTTTGTTCGATTAAGTTCTACAAAAAAATAATTTTCACTATTAATCATCCCGTTTCAAATCCCCTTGATTTGAGTTTCTAAGAATAATTATTTTGCAGAAAAAAAATTCTTTTCATGTTCTTGCATAAAATAGACTAATTGCCTCTCTACTGAAGTTTTCCATGTGTCCTATTTCAATGGGTCATCTGAGTTTGGCTAAAAGGTGTAAACTGATTTCAGTATACGATAGGGATGAGGATCTAATAAGACGCAGGCTCCAGCGATCCCTGGACGAGGTCCTCGCCTGGGCCTCTAGATGGCACCTACAATTGAACGACACGAAATGTGTTGCTATCCGCTTCACAAGACGTATTCGACCTCCTCCGGACAATATCAGAATCAATGACTTCCGGCTACCCTGGAGCGGATCCGTTGTCTATCTTGGGATGCTTCTGGACTCCCGCCTCACGCTGCGTCAACATGTATCAAGATTCATCGACAGATTCACTACGGCCAGGAACACTCTTTATCCCCTCCTATGCTCAAGGAGCATCTTGTCCCTGAAAACCAAAATAATGATTTACTACACCTTTCTACGCCCTATAATCACCTATGGCGCTAAATCCCACCTAAAGCGATTGGAGACTCTCCAAACCAGGGTGCTCAGACTTATCATAGGAGCACCCTGGTACGTGAGGAACTAACAACTACACGAAGACCTACAAGTTCCCACGTTAAAGAATCGCGTCACATGTCTGGCCACCAAGACGTTGGAGAGAATCCAGAGATCTGAAAACCAACAAGACCTTCATTAGGAGGGCATTAGCGATAGCGGACGAACAACCATAGGATGACCAGGAGAACCGTCGGGATGATAGCATATCGACCCCACAACCAACATCCAGCCTAGAGCCACCCTGGAGGACAAAAGGGCAAAGGAACTTCGGTTCGACCCTGGTAAAGAGATGGAGACGCCCGGTATACGATTTTATAATTACGGAAACGAATGTCTCCACAACATTTCAACAAATAGCTTAAACATGCAGCACTTTTCTCAGTTAATCGAGTTGTACAAGCTGTATACTACCGACTTAATTGTGCAAATTAAATAAAAATTTAAATAGATATCAGCTATACTAAAAAGAGATAATTCTTTGATTATCTCTATGCCCTCTATAAGTTAGACTGTAAAGGCTGTAACAAATATTGTATAAATAAAACTATATTAAATATAAGAAAATAGTATATAACCATGCACTGTATCACATATTATGTGATTATGTGAACCGCAAAAACTGTATTGTCTAATCATCCTTAAGAAAAATGACACAACTTCATAACTTCAATAGTAAGATTTTAAAACAAAAAAAATAGTTATAAAAAATGCTAATTTATGAAATTTAAATCACGCCTTTTTAGTAGATTAAGCACTTGCCTAAGTTCTTTTAATCTTTTTCACTAATTTCTAAATTGGTATAGCTTGACAAAAATCCTTTGATATATCACATAATTAATTTCACTTTTATGGATTTTATTAAATTTACTCGTTCATGAGAACGTAAATAACATCCTGTATATTAACAAAGTTCTATATTACATAGATATTTCTGTTTGATAACATGGTTAGTTGATTTTTCAATTCAATTATGTTTTATTACCTCTGAGTAGAAAAATATCTGGAATTAAAAAAGGTTTAGTATCACGAATTAGTTTCTTAGGACTTCATTGGGGAAATAATACTACCTCAATTGCCTCGATTACTGAACTGAAGCTTTTCTTTGAGAGGAAACAATTTTTTATAACTAAATCACTGGTTTCTTTAGAATGTGACGTATGAGATAAGAAACCAGTACACTTCGCTACATTCCTTCAGATTTCCATTATTTTGCCAAACACAAAATTGCATGTATGAATTTTTTGTTCATAAACTGTTCACCTTTTCCTTGAACAAGGTTAGGTACGTGAAAGGGCTTAAGGGCATAAAAGATGCAGCAAGATGTAACGGTTTCCAACCTCAGATTATCTATAAATTAAGTAGGAAGTTTAATTATACGAATTTTTTGAAAAATCCACGACTCATCGAGAAGGTGTCACTACCATACCTTTTGTTACCCTCTCTTTTGCCCCCTTTATCTTAGGATGGTACAGTCCAGGCATTAATTTGAGAAGTCTGATCGGTAACCCCAAAGATAAGGTACAGCTTATGAAAAAGTCAAGGATTTATGAAATTGTTGTAAAAATTGAAATCAAAAATATATTGGGCAAACAAGACGTTCTCTTTCAACTAGGTTCAAAGAGCATATGGCTAATCTTAAACATAACAGAATTGAGAAGTCTAGCGTTGCCCAACATATTTTCAAAAACGATCATAACATTGATCACTCTAACGTAAAATTAATTGGACCGATTAGTAATTGTAAATTTCTAAATGTTTTTGAAAGTTTGGAGATTTACAAAAGCAGGTCGAATGATGCGGATCGGATTGCAGTTGTTTACTTGTAACGTTTAGGTTTCTTGTAAGTTGTTTTTGTAATATATTTAGTTTTATTATCGCCTTGATAATGACAGCGTTGCTATCGAAACGCAATGGCAATTATCCAAGTGTTTGGTGTCCTGTAGGTGATAGTGAATTAGTGTTCTACTTCGGCACCAAGAGATCCAGTGAATATTTGGGCACTCCTTGAATTTAAAACAATCTCGTCCTATATGTAAATAGACTTGTCAATTATCTAAAATTTATATTGCCTACGAAGATAACAACTTCACTTATGCCCTCTACACAAATCAAACAATTACCTTACAGTTCTATTCTCATGGAACACTTTATTCATATACTGCTTGCGCATTCTTATACTCTAGTGCTCTTTGTCCAATTATAGTGGCCGTAGGTCACTAATAACTAAACGCGTAATTGTAATACAGATAGTGATGATAAACAATATTCTTAGAATATAACCGTTTTGTAAAAAATTCTTTGATCGTATAATTACTATGATAATCAAGAAATTTTAGGTACTCAAGCAACACACCTAAATATCACTTTTAGTATTTAGAAATTGTTGCAGATCTACAACAAAATCTAAAATTCAAAGAGCATGCGACTATGTAACTTAGATATAAAACGAGTTGGCATTAGCAGACTAATCAGTGCGCTAGCACATGTTTCGACTGCCTGGCGCCTCATCAGTGCACAACGTGATTAATTTAACAGTGCCAATACGCCTATGATCGCTATGTGACATGATATAGTAAGGTGTTTACTCCACTTCTGTTCTGAGCAACTGCCCTCGCACCATCTTTTTACTACACGCCCTCACCACTAAAGAAATTTGTTTTATAACCTATATGATTGGCTCTAGTAAGCAGTAGAAATGAAAATTCATTGCACTGGCAAGGCTATAGACAACTGGACATTTCGATGCCTTCATGTTAATCCATGTTATAATGTACTCGCATACTTTGAGGCTATAATTCAATCTCCGCAGGTGTATATTATTTTACAAAACCAAAAATTTTTTTCCATGTTCTAAATTCGAAACTGTGCGAAACTGCTAAATAAATTTTGTTGAGTAGTATTCATCGTACTACTAATAATATTTAACCACTTAGAACTGTCAACTTATTCTTCTATTTCATACGGAAATAATTATTCCTTCGATCAAATTTTTGTTAGTAGATGAGCTTTCCGGAAAAAGGACGAAAGGAAATCGATTAGATAAAACACGTAATTGCAGACCTTGGAGTGGCATTTAATTCTACATCAGACACATTAGGCGTACACGCAAGTAAACACAAAACAGAAAAATGTATAATTTATTATTTCGTAGAGAAACCGCACCTTTCGACCACCACTCGGCAACAACCGTCGACGAAACATAGAGGGAAAAGTGTAGCAAAAGAAAAGCGGTTTAATTGTGTGACGAAGTATTCTCCAGATAACTAAAATTAACGTACTAGCTTTTATTTTACAGAGAGAGGGAGATTTTTTTCGTCCTTGTAATTAAAAAACGTAACACCGTCGCCCTTGCTTCATAACACGAGAGCTCTGTTTACGTTTTGCTGCTAAAACGAGTGCCGGAATCTTTTTTAACATGCTTTCTGTTTTTTTTGTGATTGAGGAAAACTCACTTTATGTTGAAGATGTCGCAGCTTAAAAACTTTAGTGTTAATTTAAAATTTTATTTTTATAATTTACTTTTGTAATTTTATTAAATAAATAAAACCTAGTGCTTTATGCTGGTTTAGTACTTACGATTGCAATCGCCATTTCAGTGGCTTTGTCTTTACCGCCTACAGAATTTACAATTCAAGCAATCCAGTGACTCCAACATTAAACTTACACAGATACATTCTTTTACATTCAGTCGTAGGTAGCATTTTTGACTTTATTTATTACTCATTATATAACAACATTTATTAATGAATTTCGTATTCGGTCTGATCACTAAAAAATATTACCCTACCTCCTGGACTATCACCTATGTGCATGCAATCACATAATATAGACAGCTTCTCTGATATCCAAAATCAAAAGAAAATATAAATACAGTAGTGTGAAATGAAATGCGAATACCTACCTACGAATTTTGAATAAATATCCCACTTTTAATGTAACGGCTAATTAAATTTAAGTTTAGTATTTAAAATTTGTTTACGACTCTTTATTTTTTCTGACAAATATCTAAAAAACATTCAAATTTATGCAAATATGGAAATTACAACAATATTTGAAATTAAACAAAAGTTTCGAAAAACTAAATCAAGTAGCTCTACCTATTATATGAAAGAAAGCTTGCTACGTTTAATAAATATATGGTGTTTCCACCATATCCCTTCCTTGCCTTTATTACAGCATTTATTCTAAACGGCATGGAATGAATTAAAGTGGCCAAATAATCTGGTTTTATTACTGCCTTCTAAATTTCGCTTAATGAATTTATTACTTCTTTCTTATTTGTTGATCTTTTTTAAAAAGAATGAAGCAGCAATTCTCTATAGCGTTTAAATCGGAGCTATTTCCTGACCGTTCAAGATGAACATTGGGGTTTTTTTCAATAAACTCTTTTACCTGAAGGAAACAATTATAACAACATATAATATAACAAAATATAAATTATAGTGTAACAAGAAACGACACAGATTACAGATAATACAGTAATTCACAGCAAATACTTTTTTTCCGCGATGACATGGCGCAGAACCGTCTTGGAAAATGCAAGAGTTTGTGGTGCGGAATTTCAGTTTAATGAAGGTTAATAATTCTTGTTGTAAAACGTCTATGTAATCATCATCTTTGACAGTATCCTCTACAATGTGTAAAGGACCGACTGTGGTAGCAGTAATGCAACTCCAAACCATTATAGTGGTCGGAAACTTGGTGGTAAGATTAAGACATTCTTGCTAATATTCTTCACCTTTTCTGTCTTACAAATTGAATTTCATGTGTTCCATGTAAATTAAATTTGGATTCGTCAGAAAATATTATATGCTGCCATTGGTTTTTTGCTCAATTTGCGCGTTTCCATGCCCATTTCAGCCTGGCAGGTTGCATTTTCTTCGTCAACAACGGTTTTTTCTTAGCAAAGCGGGCGTTAAGTCCCACAAAAATTCTTCTTGTACGCACAATACTGACGCAAACTTGCTTGTCTATTATTTGGGACCATTCATTCCGCTTTTTGCCGCTACCTTTTTTCGATCAATACATCCTGTTTCTTTATATTTCTTTAACAAATCACAAATACGACACACTACACCTTACTTGACTTACTATCGCATGTATCGATAAACTCTCCTTACTTAGAGCAACAATAAAGCTTTTGTATTGACAAGTAAACTTCAAAAATTTTCCCATTTTTACGTAGCACTGGGACACATTCAAGTACCTAAGAATGTTAGTAATGTGTGTACATATAATAATAACAATAACTACGTTACTACGACGTAGTAGACGATCTGATCAGACCTGATTTAAACAGAGCTGATTAAATAAGATCTGATATAATCGGGTCAGATCAGACCCGATTATATCAGATCCGATTTAAAAATATCAACATTCCAATCAGAATTCCGTCAATTAGAAAGCCTAATTAGAAAGCGATCTAATTAGCGGTTAAAACCTGCTTCACGGGGTCAAAGGTCAAGTAGAGTCGTAGTAACGTAGCCCTCCTACAGTTGGCCATAAGTTATTATTACACCTGCGGCTGTAGACCGACTTAAGATGTTATCTTTCCGCATTTGCCGTGGAATTTGGGAAACTGCAGAAAACCAAATTCAGAAAGAACGCACCGGATTCGAACCCAATACCACCAGACTATGAAGCGAGCGCGCTAGGCAATGCGCTACACAGGTACACATATTTATATATTGTGGGGAGGGGTTCCCTGCATAGCTGCTCTGCTAGAAAAATTAATGTCCTCAAATAATAGCCGGAATTTTGGATGTAATTCCAGTATTTATTCAAATCTCGTGACTGACAATTGTTTCCAATATACTAATAATATTTACTTTACATATCTTTGACCACATATGTATACAGAACATGCTACAACAATGTTGGGTGAAAATAAGATAACATTTTGTGTAACAATTTAGGAAATCTTGTATTGTATTATTTGTAATTAAATATGGTGTCTATATTTAATTACAAAGAGAACTTCTTGGATACCAATTACAGCAATAACATTTCTCAATAAAGGAAAATGGGCATTTATTGCAACAGAAAATCTACTTGTCTGCAGCCAATTTTATTACATAATAAAAGCGTTTACTCTTACATTCAAAAGGTTAATGCTGTTTCTGAGAAACACATAACTTGCGAACACCTAAAACTGTTATGACACCACATCATATTTATGTTCTTAGTTGAAAAGCAATATATAAAAACACCATTCGTGTTCATAAAAGTAGGGTGCATAAAAAACATTGCTTCGGAAAAACTAGAGAAGTTACTTTTGTTGAAGTTCAAATATACTGGAAATAGTAAGTAGTACAAAATTTGAAACCAAAGTGAGTACATAGACAATTATTTAGAATCCCCAAACAAGAAAATTAGGAGACTTTAATCGCTGCGCATGATGAGGCTTTTAGTGCACATTCTATACTCTCATATAAAAGCAATGCCATTTATCAACACGGAAACGATCAACACCAAAATATTTTGAGAATAGAAGATCCATATTAGGTCAAATAAAATCCTATCTTAGTAGACTGCTATCAGAAGTCACAAAGAAAGGCAATCAGTGTTGTTCATATGGGCAATGCAATACTTCGTCACATTTGTTACTCTAAAAATGTTACAATAACAAATAATAAAGTCTAATTGTAAGTTACAGAAGTTCTTCATAAAAATCAGGACACAGTCAGTGGTAATCCAGCATCAATGCGATATTTAAGCGATTGCAAGTGCCGTATACCGCAGTTTAGAAAATTCTACACAAAACTCTAAAAATGTATTTATATAAACTGAAAATGCTGTTTGAATTAAAGGAGGCAGCTTTGGCTACTAGGTACATTTTTTTTTGCGAGTAATGGCTCAAACGGAAATTGAACCATGCAGCGAATTCTGAAAGCAGATCTTCATCGTCACCCGTACAGGATCGAACTAACGCAGCAGATATTGCCAGACGATCATTTACAATGGCGTAAATTCACCGATTGGGCTTCGGAAAAGCGAAATTTGCATAACAATTCAGAACGAGCAACTGTATGGTATGGCTTTTGAGCAGATGGTGTGATTGAGCCCGAAGTTTGGGTGGACAATTGCCCGATATTCTTTGCCACATGTAAGGGCAATGTATACCGATAATTTGCAAATAAAATTATTTTAAAATTTCAAGTAAGCGTTTTATTCACAAATTAAATTTTGCATTCTTATTGGGACACCATATATGTATGTAGTTAATACAGGAATAGGTTAACAGTCTACTCTATCAACGGGCATTTAGATTATTATCAAAAAAATGACCAAAAGTTGCAGCAACTACACACTCAAAGGAGATATTCTGTAGATAATTACTGTTACGGTAGACTTACATGAGCGTCAATAGATTATTTCATTTTATTTCTCTCCGGCCAATTGTAGTAACCGTTACTTCCTCCTCTCCCTCATTTCTGGCGTTCATCATATGATGCGTACTAAATACTGGATGTTTTTCCCACAATTGCAAGAAATCAACGCAATATCAGCCATATTATTGCATTTAAAAGATCTAGAGTTAATTGATATTCTAAACATGTAGGTACTCCAGAATGACATCTTATACACCAAACAATTTTCTTGTTAATTGTAAAAATATTCAATTTTTTCAATAATAACTTGAAAGGAGACACAGTTTTAAATTCAAATTCCATTTCAATTAATTTCTTCTTAATATTATCACTTTCTAGATAATTATGTAATTTTTCTGAAAAGAGCTTTTGTCAATCCCAAAGACGTCTTTGTGAAAAGAAATGTGGCAACCCGACAAAAACGTGGTGATGAAGGTCGCAGATTTTGCGATATTAACTTGTTACACTTACTTATAAATCTTAATGGGTATTGAGTTTATAGAAACTGTGTCCGGGAGATCCATCGCAGCTCCATTTATACATATACTAAACTGTACTTTTCATCAGGTACATCTGGCCTTAAAAATAATTTTTCGTGAACATTGACGATGTCCTGCAGCATAGATATCCATTACAGTATTTTGGGTAAGTGGACAGGGACCGTGCCTTGGTTTTAACAAAAGAGTATACGAATAATATAAATCAAATTCTTTTTCTTGGTTTTCTTTTACACAACTTTGTATTGCTGTACTATCGAACTGTTGACACAAATAATACTAACATCAGGACTGCATTGGCCTTGATTTGGTTCCATAATTATAAACCATGCTATATGATGCAGCATATTTAGGCGAAGCTGTAGCAACCTCCTTTATGAAGCCTGGAGAATTACCTTAGCGATAGCTTGCACACTCATTTGCACAGCCAAAGCTAATTGAATGGTTATCCAATATTTTACGGACAGATAAAGCATATTTTACTGTGCATGATGGAGTCAATACTCAAAACTGTAGAATCTGGTCTGTAGATAATCCACAAGAAATCATTGAAGAGGGTCTTCATCAGGGAAGTTACCGTTTGGTGCAGTTTTACTTTAAAACTGTAAAAAGAGCATCCAGCACATTTTCCGACAATTCAGAGAATTGTTAACCAACGATTTTCAATATGGCATGTTAAGCAAACACTTTGCGAATTCATGGGTACCTAGAACACTTGATTTTAACCCAGCGGATTGGCTGTAGTGTTATTTAAGAATTTTAGTGCTGAGAAGACGACCAAGAACGCTTCAAAAATTGCTGCACAATATTACGGAGCAAATTGATGTAATTCGACAAGAAACTTTACGGAATGCTGTATACAATTTGGAGGAAAGCCTGATAATCCTAAAACAGCAAAATGGACTTCATATTGAGCAATTGCCGTAGCTGGTTTTGGGCACACTAAGTCCCATTCCTTAAGAAAGTACATTTCGTTTTTTTTTGTTATTAACTTAATTTGTTAAAAAGTTACATATCCCTAACTTTTTATATAAAACGCTACTACATCTTATTTAAAACAGCTTATTTAAAAACGTCACTGTATTTGCTTATTTCTCATAACTTTGCACAAGTTTAAATATTATTACCCATTGAACTAATCTAGTTATCTGTTCGAAATAAACTATATATGCTCAAGAAAGTAGCTATGGTTCTCTTAAAAATTTATTATTATTGTCTCTTTAAGAATCAATACATTTTATTCTTTATTGTATTGTTACGCAGTATAACTTGCGGAATTCTACAGAAAGCACAAAATGATGTACGCTATTTCCTTTTTAATGCAGTAGACGAATACGGAAGAAACTCTGTACCTACTTTCAAACTTTACCTACTTTCCTTTGTGACTTTCGATAAAGTTACGACTTTAGAAAAATCCCCAGCAGACCTTTAAATTTGCAGCGACTCGGATTTTTAAAACTGATAAAACGTCGGAACGATAAACAAGCAGTGAATAAATGCGGACTGGTATCTAGTAAACACGCCTATAAATCACACGTTCTGTTGGCAAGCAATCACCTTCCGAAAACAATGCTTCCAATAAATATCCCCCGTTCATTGTTTTGTGATATAATCCCATCGCCTGTCCACCTATATGATTATTGGATGAGCTTATACATTTTCAGTTGCACACAGCATCAATCATTCAGGGGCGGTTGCACGTCTCACGCACGAATAGTTCTGTCGATAATTAATTTATCATTATAAAACACTTTGCAATTACAGAATGGAACAGGTACTGGAAACTGATGATATTCTAGAGATTTATCGGATGTATTATTACAGTTTTTATATGGGATAGTTTCCAATCTAATGTAATACACGATGCTATATACATATGTACCTCTCGTAGAAAAATTATAATGATTATTTTCACCAATTCAGTACTCCTAGTGGTATTAGAAATATGTACTTCCTGTATACAAATAAGCAGTTAATTTAGGCTAGCTGAATATCGAACAGTTATAGTAGCGTTAATTGTTATATTTGAGCAATTAATATTTAACAGCGGATTTTCCGGGCTCCATTACAATAAACGAAATTTACTAGTACGCTCGTTGGTAAAGAATTATTGGGCAGCACTTCTTCAGAAACAGGGACAGTCAGCGGTTGTCATCCAAGGTTACAGCAATAAAGATTCATGATTAAGAATTACTCTTATACCATTAGCAATAAATTCTTTTAGGATATGGCCTTAATGACTGACTTCCTAAATCCGAAAATAGGTCCCACAAATTTTCTCGTTGCAAACCCTTTCTTAAATTCGATGTAATTCGGCCAATCCCTTATGTAGTTTGATTCAATGTCTAAAAGTGTGAGTGTTACATCAGATTCTACATTTAAACTATTTCTGTGTTTATTTTTCATTCAAGTGTAGGTTGTAACTTTATCCTTGCATGTTAGGAAAAATAGATAGCAAGCAGCAAACACAAGTCAGATAAATAACTTTTTTACATCAGCTTTTAGAGAATAATTGGAAAACAAAGCGACAAGGTCTCTAAAATTTAAATCGCCTGTTTTAGAAAGTACTTGTACGTCCTAAAATGTATTTTGCATTGCCACAAAAGAATAACAAGTATACAAGAAGGCAAATATGGCAAGATTATAAAATTTAGAAGTTTAGTCCAAAGTATAAGTGCCAATGCTTGCCTATAAATACAGCAATCACGTAATTCAATTTTCTCTTCAATTTACTTTGTTTTCGCTCCAGTACCAAAGATATATCCTATCTGGTTCCTTCTAAAAATTCACCTTAGACATCACATGACAAAACTTTGTGGTTTGCCTGATAAAGCAACAAAGTCAATTTTCTTTGCCGCCTTTTCCCCAAGCATACTTAACAACTTTATTATTTGGTATTAAAGGCTGTATTCCAAGGTGGCTATAAAAAGTGATTATTCTAAACTGCTGGTGACCACGACTTCATTACAGATAATACAAATTTTTGTTTATTTAGTTTTTCTCATAATGTTAGCATATTTCTCCAGTATTTTAGTTCGTTTTCGCACAAGAAGGAAGGAAATACAGTTATCATGTGTCTATAGCCCTTTAAAGTACTCAATACTTTTATTGTTTGGTATCTGAAGCTTTGTTCCAAGGTGTCTATAAAGAAGTGATAGTTTTAGACTGCTGATAGCCAAAACTTAATTTCAGATAATAATTTTTTTTCACGTAATGTTTGAATATTTCTCCATTATTATTAGTTTAATATTAGTGGTGTTATACTGCTGCCAAACCAGGAATTCAAGTAAATTATTAAGCAATTGAATTCTTGCCGAGCTGTTTATCCGATCTTATTCTTTTAACAATCAATTCCTAATAAAAATTCAAAATAATAACACGTTATTTACAAAAAATGAAATAATAATAATAATAATACAAGATACCGGAAAATATTAAGCTTGAGCACATCATACGATTCAATTCGATTATACTCTTGCTTGTGCGATCACATTGTTTTTAATCGGCAGACGTTATTCTCATTCGTTCGAGCCCATTTCGGTGAAATATCCGTTTGCCGGAGTTGCAGTTTTCGTGTGTCTACATACATATATTCCATTGCCAATAGCGTGGCAAGTTAGATTGTTATGGCACTTCGACAATTTTGGTAAACTGCGGCTTCATTTTTTTAACATATAATTGACTTTCCCTATTTTTATTATCCATTAATTAAGCAATGTAAAATTAGAATGCAAAGACTGTGATATACATATGTTACGTAGGGCAAACTAAACAGTATTTAAAAAAACAACTGTATAATCATAAATACATTGAAACGCTTAACATAACCGCGTAAACTTCTTTGTCTACGCATTCTAAAGAATTATGACATCACTTTGATTTTGAAAATGTTAAGATTTTAAAAAAAGAAAATGGTTATAAAAAGAGATTAATATATGAAATGATATACATTAAAAAAGAAAATAACGCCGTCTATTTTAGAACAGATATAGAAAATTTAAGTATTATTTATAATAATTTAATCACCTAATCATGCCTGAAATTTATCAAAATAAGCTCTTGACTAGGTTTTTTGCCATGTTTTTCCCTAATCCTTGAAGAGAATTGTTAGAGCTTGACAAAAAAATACATTGATATAAGGAGTATTATTCTTATGATTAGAATTTTACATTTCAAAAATATCTTAAATTGTCCACTATTTTGTAAACATAATCCTATATATCACTGAATTTCTTTGTCTGTAAATAATTTTGTTGTTAGGCATAGCTAGTTATTTATTTATTTGACACGAATTAAATGTCAATTTTATTCCACTGACGAAGTTGTAACGAAAACCAAATTATATTGTAAGGGTTTTGGAATAAATTCGATCTATATTCGAATTAGAGTGTTGTAATTGACCTATAAGTGGAAAAAATATCAGGAAAATAAGAGAAGTAAAAAAGGTCATAAAAATACATACACTTTCATTTCAATGTAAAACTACGACACTAAAAGGAATCCGATCTTTGAAACAAATGTAGAAATATTGTAAAATATTTCCACATTTTCACATTTAGATATAACGAAATCATATCAGTATCCAAACTAAGGAAATACATACATAGATCGAAGAAGATACAAAAAATAATCTACACTTAGTTTTAATCAAAAAAATCTGAGATAAAAGCCCCCTCATTTGTTGTTTGAATGAAACCTGTTTTGATACCCATAATTCAAAAAAAGTCGCAGTCAGTGCGAAGAATTAAATACTATACATATGTACGAGTATTATATGCCAGTTTTGAAAGTGTTCTGTTCTCAGTCCTGTGAATTGCTTTCAAAGAAAAAATATAAAAGCTCAAAGCCTTCATTAACAATGCGTTATTCCAGTATCATAAGAGGGATTTTTATCACTCTCGCGAGAAAAGAAGTCTCATTGTAATGAATAATGGTCCATCTAACCTTAATATACGAGCAATGACAAGACTTCCTATCAATTTCACATAACTCAGTAAATTAAGAAGAGTTTTAGAACTGGATGTTTGTTAGAGAAAGCATTGGAAGAAGTAAATAATTATAAAAATACTTTTTACATAAATAGCTACAGCTTTAAAACTCATTATTTAAATTCTATTATTATTTAATCTATTATTATTAAATTCAACAATATTACAATATTATGTATTTCTCTACTATTAAACGCGAAAATATATCTATTGGACTGAATATAACTACGATGAACGGAACTAACATTGCAGCATATATCAGATATGGAATGAAATCTACTATAATCACCTATATGTATTTTGAAATATGAATTGATTTACTATCTAGCATCTGAAAAACATGTCTATTATTTTCCTTTAAGGCTAGTATGCGAATAAATCAAATTCGACCATTCGAGAGTATTTTTCCAATTCAGTGTGCCTGCTAAAATTGACCATCAATATTCTGTCCCTTAATTTAGGACCAAAGTTCGTTCACGCTAATGCTTCGTAGTCGTAAATCACTCTGTATATTAAAATGTACTTTTGTGTGTTAGATATGAGTTTTAACGCCAATAATAATCAATCATTACATGAAAATCAGCCAGCTTAACAACATTTACGAAGCTTCTGTACGAAACCAGTAATGTTCATCGATTAGGGTCGAAATTTTGTTATGTCACTGATCAAAGTGATCAATCTACGAAATGCTCGGTCTTATACATGATTTTATTTCTGAAATTGATTGTAAGGTAATTTATGACAATTTATATGTCGATAACTAGTCTAATACTCGTAGATAATTATTTTATTATCTCTCCTCCAAACAGACGTAGATATGTATGTGTAAAGTATGTACCAAGGGACTGTAAATGATTGATAGAAATATTTACTTTGGTAAGCCTGATTATTCGCTGTAGATATAACTTTGTAGGTTATGTCGTTTGTACGTGTACACATGATAATTGTTTGACACATTTATATTTAAAAATCAGGCGTGTTAACATAAAATTAGAAAAGTGGTGCCAACTTTAGTGGAAAATGTCCAATTATTTATAATCGCCCATTATATCGTAGTATTACTCTGCTTGTTTGCAGCAAGGCAACCGATTCAGTTTGAAGATTCATTATAGTACCACCAAGCCGTTTTATAAATATTTCTTTCAGATCTAATATATGTACATCATGATATGACTATATTTTGTAAATGTGCTACTAGTTGCATCATTATTCATAACCCGTCTAGTGTGAGAATCATGAAATCTAAACAACGAGAAAAGGGAACCGATGTAAAGTCCAGACATGTTTCCTCAGAGATATTCTTTGTCTGGCCTAAGTCGCCCTACCCTATATTTTATTGAAACCATGCTTTACTGGAGGTTGTTGCAATACGATCTAAAGCGTTATCCTACTGCAACAAAACGCTCTTTATATATAGTATATGTATAGGTCCATATCGTACTTCTAGCTTCAATTTATTTTATTCAAGATACGGCACACCTTACCATATATTCTTCTTTAAACGAGTGTGCCACAAAAAATTCCAAAGGCTGTAACGTCTTTATTTATTTTATAATTTCAATGATCTATATATGAAACTGTAGGGTTTCGTAAAGACTACAAACAGCAAAGCGATTTATCTGTTTGTCAGATATAATTCACGAGAAACGTAAGTCAACTGCTTTTTCAAATTGCATAATACATATGTATATATTTTTTTATTTTTATAAAAGAGCATTTTCAATCGATTTGAATAATATCATAAAAACATACACATAAATAATGAAAAATGCAAGAAAAAGAAAAGTGTTTTTTGCAAATTTTTATATGACAAAACTGATAGTAGGTCATGAATTGGAGTACGCAATTAAACAATCGCGTATTTTTTAATCAACTACTGTCACTGTTAGTTTCAAATCATTTTTCAGGACCGCCGTTCGTGATAATAAACAAGTTTGTTTTATAAGTTTAATTGCGATTTATATTAATACTAATTAGAAAATATGATGCTATTATAATTTATCAGAAACGTGTCCCTGGTGGGGAATCACTACATCATAAGAAATTTGCACAACAAGAAGCCAATTTGAGCATGTACGGATCTTTAAGCCAAGGAAAGCCAAAGAACTACAAATGAAAATTTACATTTAAATGATTTATTAATGGTTGAGGAACATTGTAAGACGTCCGTTAGAGAGATTGCTAACATTGGATCTTCCAGTTCAACAGTACATTCTATTTTGACAAAATAGAAATTAAGACCGTACAAACCTCACCTGATCTATCATTTATTGGAAGACGATTATCCACGAAGAATACAATTTTGTAATTTTTATTTAAATAAATTACAAGAAGATCCGCTATTTTATTCAAAAATTCTCTGGTCGGGTGAGTGTACCTTTACTAACAATGCCATATTTAATAGAAACAACGACAGGTATTGGAGCAATGAGAATTCTAGATTTATTATTAAAAATAAACTGCAGAGAAGGTTCTCTTTAAATGTTTGGTGTGGAATTTTAGATTGTAGGTGAAATGGACCAATTTTATTGATGGTAACCTAGATCAAGAAAAATATAATACCTTCTTCCAAGAAATAGTGATCAATTTAGAAGAATTGTCCATTGATCAACACTTTACTTCCAAAAAGATGAAGCTGCTCCACAGAATGCTCTAATAAATACACAATTCCTAAATAGACAGTTTGATCGAAAGTGGATAGGCACTTACGGACCAATTAGATGGCTCGACCAATCACCAGACCTTTTTCCCTTTAGACTTCTTTTTATGGAATGAAATAAGAGAAATTGTTTATGTAACGCACCCCGAAAACGCAGATGTCTTACGAAATAGAATAGTTAATGTGTTTCGACAAATAGCGTCCGACAACATATTAAATGCAGCTGTTTCTGTCGCGAGGAAATACAAATTATGCATTGGTCAAAATTGTGCCCAATTCGAGCAGTATTTATAGAATAGGTTTCGAATTTTTCATTTGATTATTTTGTTTGATCCAAACAATAAAAAATGTTTATTTTATTGTCTGTACTTTTCATAATTATGATTAAAAAGGCGCTGTGATTGTTTAATTGCGTAGAAATTCAACAGAATATCGGTCGTTTACTGGAATGGTCGCCTTGCAAGATATACATACATACATTACATATGTACACCCACTGACTAGTTATGTCCGGTCTCTAACCTTACAGAACTTCAACTCTCTAAAATTGGCATCCCTTGCTGTGTTTCATCTTCAATAATATTTTGATCTTCGTCAATATTTGTAGGCACAACCTGGTTAAGGAGTTATGTCTTCCGATTTTCGGAGTCTGCATCATAGGTTTCTTCGTCTTCCATAAAATCATAATCAACTATGATATTTGTTTACGCTTCTAATTCCCCAATTTCGCTCTCTACCTCTTTTCGGTTATATTCTTTATTAGCGCCAATGCCCGTTTCAATACCGCATAATTCAAAGCATTTAGAAATTTTTGCCGGTTTTACACCTGCCCACGCTTCCACTAACTATTGCAAGGAATCGCATAGATCAAAATTCTCCAACGATATAAAAGTTTAAAATTTTGTATTTCTTGATTAAAGGTTGTAACTTACTTGAGTTATTGGCAGGCAAAAACTCTATTTCGCATTTGTTAGTTTTGAGTCTCTTGGATAGCAAGATGTATTGTCTAATAAAAGTAGAACATTCCTTTTTTTCCGTTTCCATGCATCAAATTCTTTTAACCAATCAGTAAAAATTTCCTGTGTCATCCACGATTTTTTATTTGCAAACCAATACACTCCCATCTTGGATCATTAGCACATAATAAAATTGCAATTGGGTCCTTGGGTTTCCTCCCACCAACACACTCACTATGTTTTTCCGTTAATGTTTTAGTTGGAATTGTTCGGTAACAGTCCGCGTTGTATACCTATGTCTTTGTCTAATAGCACGAAAAACAATTTATTTCTTGTGCAAAAGCTACGGAGCCAATCGTTACCTCCAGTGAAGTTTTCAGTTTTCATGTTGCATAAAACTGGGCTTTGTCCAGTAAAAGAGGACAGCAAGATTACACTGCAATGGTAGGGTATTACCAAAACATGATCGAGTAGGCGGTCGTTTCATAGGGGGCACATTAGTGATCGCGATTGCGTTACAGGATGGTCGTTTTACTGGCTCTTTCTAGGAGTTTTACTGTACATCTGACAAACAGCTAATTCGCATTGCTGTTTATAGTCTTTACGGAACCCTAAAGTTTCATATATAGACTATTAAAATCAGATAATAAATAAAGACGTTACAGCTTTTGCAATTTTTTGTGGAACACCCGGTATATGGTCCCACACTACTTTCAATAAATCAAAACGTACTCTCCCAAACTGCTATATACATGAGTGACACTGTTTAGCCAATTGCAGTCGCTTTTTTCGTCTTAGTTCTAAACAACCAGGCAACTTCTCTATGTAGTCTATTAAGTCTCAGAAGAAATTGACAAACCATATTTGCGATTTAGGTTGCACGACTAGTTTTTGTTGTATATCGATTACATTAGCTACCATTGTAACCAACAATCTTCTCTTGCGGTTCCCTTGCATTTCTGGCCTATTCCTAGCCTTCAAGTTATATTCACAGTTTCATTAAATCGTGCATTGTTGTCCGTAGACAACAGCGAGAACATTTAATTGCTTTGCTCATCGTGCCTTGCAAAAGTCCTGCTGAATGAGATGTAATAATTCGTGCGCATTGGAGAGCAAGTGCCTTCATTTTCGAGATGCATATACGTATGTACATACATATGTATGTAGATGCAGCATATACTGCAAAAGACTGAAGCTTGTAATAACAAATAAATTATAGTAAAATGTAAGTATTAAAGTGGTGTTTTAAAACACTGCAGCCATGAGCATAATATAAAATAAGAATATTTAAAGATAATAGTATTTTGAAATTAGATCTCATGTTTATGGTATGCTTGTATTAACAGTGTCAAGAAATCAAGAGAACACCTAATAATTATGCCAGTATTAGGAATTGATTATTGATATTACCAATACTTTCCAAAACAAGAATTGACTAAAGTTGTGCAGTTTATACAATCAGTTATAAATTTTCTTCGTGCCGGGGCAGTTATTACGTTTACAGTTCTGTACTACAGCATCTGCAGAAATTATTAACTATTTCTTCTTTTTCCAGATTGTCAAAAACCAGCCTACATATCACATCTATTCTATTATAAAAGACCACTGTGGACCACTGACAGATAGAGGCATGATTAGTATATTGACGTTAATTGGTACGTCACATTGTGTATGTCAAGTATTGATGTCAACCAATTGGATAGACTGGGATAGACGCAGTGGACCACCAAGCAATGGGAGCGCTAGTTTGGGTCCAAACTTCATTGCTTGAATTGGATTCTGTCGGATAACGAATAAAGTCGTTAATATTAAGACTATCGAACAATAATTACACACTCTATGTTACACAGCAAGTTACATTGGTAGTTAGACAAAGATTGCAGCTCCAATTACACACCCACTAGAACCCAAAAAGATCTATGTATGTACATTTCGAAATAATGTTTTCGTGGCAAATTGATATCAGTTTCTAGTACTTCAGACGTCTTGTATAAGACTATCTTTTGTATAAGACTTTTCAACGGGAAAATACAAAATAAAAATAACATTGCAAATGTCTAATGTCTAATTTTACAATGCTGTTACTATCTTTGTATGTACATATTTTAACAAAAGAAGTTGCAAAATTATTTTGCATTTAAACATTCTGCCCTTTTCACTTTCAAGCTCAAAAATGCCATCACTTCCTTCTATTTTAATGCCAAGTTTTGAGGTATTGCTTTATTTTTATTAGGTTGTGATAGAAGTTTTAGAGGTCTGTGAAGTTGGCACCTCCACATGTGATTTTTTTGAAAAAAAAATACGGCATTCGTTTGCCCATCGTTTGCCCATGTTTGCCCAGGGAAAAGTTTTTTTGTCCACCCTCCAAAAATTTTTTATTTGGAAAAAACGTTTTTTGGCAAAAAAATCTACTTTTTTCACGCTATATCGTTTTTTCAAATAAAAATTTTTGGAGGCTGGGCAAAAAAAAGTTTTCCCTGGGCAAACATGGGCAAACGATGGGCAAACGAATGTCGAATTTTTTTCAAAAAATTCACATGTAGAGGTGCCAACTTCACAGACCTGAGTTTTAGACAATTAGTGTAATCTTTTGTAAGAAAACGGAGATGTATTATTCTGAGATTGTTGTATGTAAAAGTATATTAATTGATTATCTGGAGTATGCTTGGAGATGTCCTAGGCAAAATTAAAATTATTCATCGAAATCAAAGGATTTTTTCATACCAGAGTAGACATTTTTCTCTGTTGCCATTAAAACAAAAGTTATAACTCCGTAACTGGACAGAAAAAGCTGCATTCATTAATTCTATGGTACTGCTTAAATTTTAGAATATTTTTCTTTTTTACTACAAGTTTTACATTATATGGTATATTTGGCAATCAATATGACAAACACACAAGAAAATACATGTCTCTTATTTATCACTGCTTTCATTTAATGAAAAATTACTACCTACGAGAAAAACTCATACAATGAAATACGTTATACCAAGCAGAACTAAGCTTCTGACAACAAGTTCGCTGAGTAGGAACTAAACCGCTTATGGTAATCATACTGTAACCACGAAATAATTTTGTACAGGCAGTTCGAGTTACCATGTCGTCATTTATTATTAACGGAAGCATTCGTCCTATGATAGGACTCGCCATACTTGACACGCACAGCATGCGGGATATTCTAAATATATAAATTAAATTTACAGGTTGAAATGTTTAAGGTTCTATGGCGATTGTCATTAGAAATGTTTGGTAAACACAGACAGATAAAATCAACACGCTCGTGTAAGCATATACAGCGCCTCCCGCATATTTTGGTAGTTTAAAATTAGCATAATGTATGTACAATTGCCGCGAGAACAGATGATGTCGTAGGTGTTCTATAAAATCTAATTAATTTCCATATATACATATTATGGGTTAAATGACATATGAAGGAATATTAAATTCTGCTAAAGTACGTTTTTGATAGAATCGTTTTATTAGTATGTTCGAGTAATAAAGCTAATTGGATTTATCCATTTAGAATGAAATTACAGGTCATATAATTTTAATAATAACATATATTCTACGAAATGCAGTTTCTATATCGTATTTTCCTGTTTAGAACAAAACCAATACGCTTGACTACGCAGGGTAATTAGGTTTATAGTTTTTAATGCTGTGGCAACTTCGCCAACTACTAGTTTAGTGCTTTTAATATAGTTAGTAAAACAATTTAGAGAATCATAAATATAGAAATTACTGTCTATAAACAGTAAATAGTCTTTTGACGATTGAATATTTTCAACGTCACATATTGTAATTTTCACGTGCTAGATTTTCTTGCTATATCAAATTAAATTCAATTTTTAAACCTTTTATTCTTTTAGATTCAAAAAGTTATTATTACTAACATCATACAGTACTATATATATGCATCAACTGGTTTAACACATGTTTGTACTGGGAAAATTAGATCACGGCAACTAAACGTATCAACCACTTGACAATATTGTCATCTAAAATTTGGTTAAAGTTACAGCACTAATTGGTACATATGCAGGGTGTTTCCAAATAAGTTCAAAAGCTTTTAAAGAGCGATTCCGTGTCAAAAATTAAAGAGAGTCTTTCATGTAAATAAAAGTTCTAAGACTTGTCCTTGACGCGTTACACGCTTTCAGAAATGAGAAAAAAAATTGTTTTTGGTTTTTTTTTGAAAATTGCTGAGGAGTTAAAGAAATCTAGTAGGCGACTGAAAAATCATAATATTCAGGTAGCCTATTTAACTCTTCAGCAATTTTAAGAAAAAAAGCAAAAGCAATTTTTTTCTCATTTTGGGAAGTGTGTATCTTTTCAAGGACATATGAAAGATCCGTCTTAATTTTTGAGAAGGAATGAATATTATAAGTTTTCAGCCACCTACTAAATTTTTTCGATTTCATTCACAGAACATACGTCCATGCACGATATTGTACATATTTAATTTTTTTATTAAGAAAGTATAGCTTTTTCGAAAAAAATGCAAGTGTTAAAAAAGTTTAGTACTAAATCATTTACCTTTTGAATGAATATTTTTAAGTCAAAAAATTTTATTTCGTTGAAACGTTCTAGTAAAAAGCCTTCGATACTAAGAAGCCTTCAGCATCATTTAAGAGAATAGGGGTTGCATGTTTCACCCCTAAAGATCACAACAAAATTTAAAAAATATTCATATTTAATAGACAATTTAATAATAATAATAATAGACAATTTATTATCCAACAGGAATGGCCCAATTACAGGATAATTTACAAGACATACAAAGTATATACATCATGTAAGAAAAAAAATGACAATCACCCATAATAAATCAGACCCAGTGAGATAGATTATCTTCAAGCTTGTTACCAATCCAAGATAGTGTGTAGATCGGCGCCCTTCTCATGACATCTGTCCTCGCAAATGGAACAAGGAAGGTGCTATCGTATCTCGAATTCAACCTTGGTACGAAGAAAGTCAGGCGTTCAAGTAAAAAAGAGCAGTTGATGTTGTTCTGAACTAATTTAATTAGAAATTTCTTATACATTTCCTCCCTCCTTCTGCCCAATGCTAACATATCATGTCTCGACAACAATTCGTCCTGAGGTATTCCCCTCTCAGGGTAAGTTCCATCCATTTTATAAGACAGGAATTTTAGACATTTGCGATGAATAGTATCTAGTCTTAGACAGTCACAATCATACAATGGTCAGACCTCTATAAATCTAAAAACATTAATGAAGCATGTGCAATTTTATACAATGTTACTTATTGCCACATCAATTCCCATGTTCCTTTAAGGACCAACCGTTATACTACTTACCCAGTATGGTTTACGCCTCAGCATATCAATGATATAAAGCAAAAGAATTACTTCCGTAAACGATATATTCGTAATAAGTCGTTGCAAGATCTTTCCTCATTTAAAATGCTACGAAATAAAATCAAAACTAACTCAAAAGCTTTATATCTTAACTACCTACAACGTGTTCAGAGTTCTATACAAGGTAATCCGAGAGAATTTTGGAAATTTATTCACTCTAAAAATAAAAATCAGTCTATTCCCAATACCCTTAAAAGCACTGATGGAACCTTGCTATTTACCTACATCTAATACTTCACTTAGCTCTCCCCAGCAATATAACGGTAACCTCCCAATTGATATATTTTCTTTTACTGAAGAGGATATCCTTCTTTCATTAAGGAGCCTTAAAGATAATCTTGTTATGGGCAACGACAATATTCCATCTTTCATTTTGAAAGATTGCGCACAAGTTTTTGTTGGTCCACTGCATCATATTTTTACTCTATCTGTTCAATCTAGTACTTTCCCTGATGTATGGAAAATTGCACGACTTGTTCCTGTGCCGAAAAAGGGTGATAGACACTCCATCGATAATTATCGACCGATTGCAATAATTAATAA
The DNA here is from genome assembly GCA_004785975.1 of Popillia japonica. Taxonomy (NCBI): domain Eukaryota; kingdom Metazoa; phylum Arthropoda; class Insecta; order Coleoptera; family Scarabaeidae; genus Popillia; species Popillia japonica. The sequence continues at coordinate 36,492 of SMLS01064664.1, forward strand.
CTTTGCTAAAGTATTTGAAAGATGTTTATATAATCGCATCTATCCGTTAGTCCATCCCTTACTATCCACCAGTCAACACGGTTTTGTTAACAAGAGGTCCACTACTACAAATCTTGTTGAATTTACTCAATTCCTCGCTAATAACATCGACAACAATAAACAGGTGGATGTGGTTTACACCGACTTCAGCAAGGCTTTTGACACTGTTGACCACTCCCTGCTGCTGCGTAAGCTTGACCGTCTTGGATTCTCTTTGCCTCTTGTTTCCCTTTTCTCTTCTTATCTATTTAAAAGAAAACATTACGTCAGGTACATGAGCCATGAGTCCAACCATTTTTACCCTTCATCTGGCGTTCCTCAAGGAAGCAATTTAGGCCCATTACTCTTTTCAATATTTATTGATGACCTCTGTGACATGCTTTCTTGTCACAAGTTACTGTTTGCGGACGATCTAAAAATTTACGCCATTGTTGAAAATGTTGTTGATTGTCAACTCGTCCAACATCAAATTGATACTGTCCATGGGTGGTGTGTTGAAAATAACCTGTCCATGAACGTTTCTAAATGCAAAGTTATTACCTTTACACGAAAAATTAAGCCTATTATTCATGATTATCACTACGATGGCAACTTACTTGAGCGTTCGACCTCTACGAAGGATCTGGGTGTAATATTTGACTCTAGACTTTCCTTCGTAGAGCATATTAACAACATCTGCAATAACGCACTAAAAACGGTAGGATTTATTTTGCGGACTTGTAAGAAATTTCATAACACTACCTGTATCATGTCCTTATACTACGCTTATGTGCGGTCTAGACTCGAGTACGCGTCGATCGTCTGGTCTCCTATGTATCGATGTCATATCTGCTCCCTTGAGCAGGTTCAGCGTAGATTCCTGAAGTATCTCTACTTTAAGGAACACTTCGCTTACCCTGTGCAAGGATAGAGTCATGATTCATTATTACATACTTACAACGTTACACAATTGGATCTTCGTCGCTCACAAATCGACCTCAAATTTCTCTTCAATCTACTACATAATAGAATTGACTATATGTCTTTACTTAGTAAGGTCAACTTCACTGTGCCACGTCTGTCTGCAAGATCATCTACTACTTTTTATTGCTCTAAGTCCAATACTAATATACAGTCGTGTTCATATGTGTTAGGCACCTTAAACAAATTCAGTATTTACTAAATCTCGTCAACCACCCAACAAATTTCTGCCCTGCATTGCATCTAGGCGTTACATTAATAAGTATATTACTCACCATTTGAATTTCACCATCGGTTTTAGGGAGTTGCTCCCACTTCTAATTCAAAGATGTGCGTATACCAGTAATACTGCAGTAGTTTCAGTGTATGCAACAACTTTGTAGACTTGTTGGGTCTGATTTACAATTAAAAGATCAAATGCCAAGAAAATCAGAGTTAAGTGAAGGTAAAAGGGCGCAAATTGTTTATTCACATCGCAAGGATTTAATCAAGTGCAAATGTCAAGAAAAATAAAATGTTCACGTTGTGCAGTACAAACAAGTTTAAAACGTTACATGGAAACGAGATCTTATCAAAACAGACCAAAAACTGGTAGAAATCGAAATACTACGCCTAGACAAGATCGACTGTTACAAAGAATGTGTCTGCGAAACAGAAAATTAGGATCAAAAGATCTCGCAAAAGAGTTAAATCGGTCTTTGGGAATATCAATTTCAGCGGTAACCGTTCGAAGAAGATTAGGAGAATTTGGTCTACGGGGGTCCAAACCAAGAAACAAGTCGTGGCTCTCTGAAGTGAACAAAAAGAAACGCTTCGAATGGGCGAAAAATTATAAAGATTGGACGTGTAATAACTGGGCGGAGGTTATTTGGTCGGACGAATGCAATGTAGAAGTATGTAATATAAACTTTAACGTTAGTTTTATATAACAATAAAACACGATTATATAAGAATTGTGATATGTACATGAAATTATATTCTACATATTTTTCACACGGCAATTTCAGATTTTCGTTCATTCTGGCGTCCAGTATATTTGCCGTAGAAAAGGAGAAGAGTATAATCCGGAGTGTATAATACCAACCGTTAAATATGGCGGAGGAGGTGTTATGATTTGGGGCTGTATGGCGACCTCGGGGGTTGGAGAGGTATTTATTTACAGTGGAAGAATGAACAGCACTACATATACTACAATGTTAAGCCAAGTTTTAAATCCGTCAGTCACAAAACTTCAAGCCAACAACCGAGACGAATATTTTCAGTAGGATAACGCACCCTGCCACACCTCTAAACTAAGTCATGAGTGGTTTGCGGATAGTCATATAAAATTATTAGAGTGGCCGTCACAATCCCCGGATATGTCACCAATAGAACAGCAGTGGCCCATATTAAAGAAAAATGTGCACACACATCAGTGTAAGTCACTTGACCTACAACAAAGAATTGTTGAAGAGTGGCAGAAAATAATACTAGAAGTATGTATGTTCACAACAGGTAACTTCAATGCCTTCCCGAGTACAAGCATTGTTAAAATGTAAAGGAGGGTCGACAAAATATTAATAAAATATTTACAGAGTCTATATTATAAAGCTATGTATGTAGTTTAAGTTTTACTAATATTATTCTATTGTTATTCATAATTTCTTGGGGTGCCTAACACATATGAACACGACTGTATTATTGAACTCGCCCATGTATCGAATGTGCGCCACCTATAATTCCCTTTCGGATGCCTCGGTTGACATTAATTTTATGTCACTACCCGTACTAATGAATACGTGCAAACCGATAATTCACTATCACTAGCAAGGGTCTTTCTCGATTTCTGTGTAACCTACTTCTATGTAGACTGTTTTGCTGTCAATACTTATAACTTAACTTATGTAAACTACTTTTACTGTGTAGCTTAAGACATTTTTTTTTTTCTTTCAGACATATGTACACTTAATTATAATGCTGTTGTCCTGTAATTGGATATTCTCTGTTGGGCAACTTAATAAATTATTATTATTATTATTATTATTATTATTATTATTATTATTATTATTATTATTATTATTATTATTAATTATTATTATTATACAAGGGGTTCCAAATCAAAGAAGCATATTCAAGTTTACTTAGAACATACGCAAAGTATAACGACTTTAGGACGGTTTCATCTTTAAAATATTTGGAGACACGCATTATAAAACCCAGTGATTTCATTGCCGCAGAACATATACCGCTGATATGCGATCTGAAGGTGAAGGTGACATCAAAAGTTACACCAAGGTCACTATACTCAAGTTTACGAGTTAACGTGGTGCCCTTGATATGATAAGACGAAATATAGGGCGAAGAAGAACGGGTATAGGTGAGTATACAACATTTTTCAACATTCAATCTTAAGTTTGAAGTTATCACACCAATCAGTTATTGAATTTAGAGCACATTGGAGTCGATTTACATCATCAAACGAGGAAATCTCACAGAAAATTTTAATGTCATCTGCATAAGCAAGTATTGGAAGGTCAATTTGGGTAAGCAGGTCATTGATAAAAAGAACGAACAACAAGGGACCTAAGTTCGAACCTTGAGGGACGCCAGAGGTAATATCAAAGCTATCCGAACTGTATCCATTATAAGTAACGTAGCACTTTCTTTCCTTCAGGTAAGATCGGAGCAAACGCAGAGCAGATGCAACAAAACCCATGGAACTCAATTTGGCTAGTAGGATGTCGTGATTGATCAAGTCAAAGGCTTTAGACAGGTCAGTGTAAATCACGTCAACCTGTCCGCGTCTGTCCAAGACCTCGCTAATGAATTGAGACATTGAATGAGACATTTAGCTTATTTATTGGTAGAACATGCCCGAAAATAGCCTTATTCAAAATCACACCGTTTCCGAGATAAAGGTCTTCAAAGCTCCAGAAAAAAAAATCGCTTTTTTCCATCTCGTTACGAAGGATGAATAGGCTTACATAGGAAGTATTGAAGAATAATCGAAAAATTGTCCTAAAATGACAATTCCGTAGAATTTGAGTGTTGGCCTACTCAGATTTTTGCTGTTGAAACTATTTTTAGCTACAAATCCTTCCGAACTTTCTCGTTTTTCGCGAAAACCAAGCATAATATGAAATTTCTACAAGAGGACCTTATTTTTAGCATTTAAACTGGTCTGTTAGCTGATGCCAATTTCGCGCTTGTAAATCAAAAAACAAAAAAGTTCTATTGATGTTAACACAAGGGATATATTTTTCTCTCTGCAATAATTTTGCTAATTTCGGAAAATTCCACCATACTCGTAATAAGCATCTTATAATACTAAATCGCCATGCCAAATTTTATTTTCATCGCAGAAGTAGATTAGCTTTTTTAGATTTTTTTTTCTAGAACTTTGAAAATCTTTATCTCGAAAACGGTGCGATTGTGAATAAGGCTATTTTTGGTCAATGGTCATTATTGGACACGTAGTATCTCCATATTTCCCATAATTAATGAAACACTATGTATAATTTGAAAGAAGTACGGCTGTACAACGTTGGGAACAAACACGTAGGGTGTAAGAATTGTTGGGTATAGCAGCCAAAGTCGATCGTGTTTGTACCCTGTAGAATATACTTTTATTTTTTAATTTTAATTTTAGTTTTATTGAAAATGTAAATTAGAAAAACTTATTTTGATAATAAGCTTTATTGCTGGTTTTTTCCTACTGACAATACCTTGTCATTGTAAGCCACACAGCATTCGTACGAAACGATCACATTGTTGGCCAAAATAACCCAGTAACGTCAAGATGAGTGGCAATCTTATCCACACTTCTAAATCGAAATAACTGACGTCAGTAAGTGCGCACGGTCAATGAAGCACATCTTGTACGACTAGTGTAATATTTTTACTCTATATTTGCAATAACGTATCTTAAATAAATATTTTCAAAACTACTTTTCATAGAATTTTAATAATGTTAGTTCGTAAATAAGGTAATAAAAATTTGAAAAATTGAGGGAATTCAGATTTTCAAACTGTTTTTGTAAATTTCTGATAAAGTGCACAATTAATATCCGACGTAAAAAATGTTTACAAAAATAGTAATAACTTATTGCATTTTACATATTTAATAAAGAATTAGTTGATTGTGCCATATATTAAAAATTTGTCATACCATTATTAGAAGAAGAAAAGTTTAATCACTACTAAAATCTAAATTTGCTGACTTCATAAATAAAGATAGGAAGCAAATGAACATCTGTAATGATAACTAACTTTAAGTTACTCCATACCCAAATCGGACATTGACTTAAATTTACAACTGAATCGTTAATAGTATCAATTTCCTCAAAAATTTTATAGAATTTAGAATGCTTTAAAAGTGAATGGTGTTTACTGTACTATAAATTTCCCATTACAAAATCAACGAAACATCATCCTATGTTAGTAGACAGTATTGTAAAATAATATACATAAGAACCTTTCTTTGCTACAATACAATACGATTTTTTTGTAAAAAGTTAGCCGTTAAATTTCTTTAAGATAAGATTCATGATTTCAGACAAATGGTTGGTCACCTTACTTGCAACATGTGTTCAAATTAGGCAGAAATTAAAGAGAATCCCACCGATAACAATCTCGGAAGTAAATACCAGAATTCACGAGGGTATTGTAGTTGCTTTGCGTACAGCTGCTACCCAATACTATGCTAAATCTCCATGTTTGTTTGCTTCAAGATACACAAAGAGTAACACCGACACTTTCCCCAAACTTGTGACTGTTTGGTGATGAATGCTACATAGCGCATTTTCGATAATGAAAGTTGTAAAACGAACTTTTCATGTTTGCGAAATTGTTTTCAGAATTTTCCGCTTTCTATTACATCTGTGGCAGTCGTTTCTAATCTATGGTCTCTTTTATATTTTGATCTCTTATTGAATAGCTAGTCAGTTGTATCTGTCATCTCTGACAAAAATTCCTGACAACCATTATTGTTTCTACTGCATTTTAGATTACTCGAAGATAGTAATGTTTATGAGCAACCATTGTTCTCTTGCTAACATAATGGTTAGTGTTTCTTGCTTGACGTAACATCTTTCGTAGGTATTACATCTAAAATTATCATGAGTTTCGTAGGTATGTTTTAGTCAGCATTTGCTCTTTTTATAATTTCTCTGCTAAGATTCTATAGTGCATCTATTATTTCAAATCCCTCAAGGTCTACAAAACGATACACGGTTTATTTATTTTTGACTGAGGAATTAACGCCACATTAACAATATTTGTGTAATTATATATAAATCTTACGTGCGGAATTAAATTGAATCCAAACTAGATTACAATGAATATAAATATTGTCACGCTCGTAAAAGGCACGTTAATATAAAATGATTTAAATATACTTCTTCGCGTCCTCATTGGTATGAAGACGAATAAATAATTTGCAAATGTCTTAAGAAGACCGATGTTGAGAACACATGTCCAAACTGCAATAAATTGCGTGCTGCATGCCAGTGAGTATGGAATACTACAGAATGGATGATCGTGTAGTACTTTTTATTCAAATGTTTGTTATAAATTATAAGCAGATATCCGATTTGAGGATTAGTGAATAGTGGCCAATTCGATCACTAGCTGCTGACGTTTTTACGACAATATCAACCCTTTCGTTAGCTTTCAATACCTCCATGTCATTCGAGCTTTTTCCTAAAACTGTGGCTAGTAAAATAATTTGGAGTATTAGCGTATATTTTCATAAACTATTTTCTGTTTTGCAATCAGTAGTATATCCCTCAAGTCCGGAATGAGACCTACTCCTCAAATGTTTTATTGTTTTAACATCGTGAGCATATACTTACAATTAGTAGTTCTAATTTTGGCTGTATATGCTACTGCTCTATTTGGTTCGAAGGATTGGTTTCTAGCGTTAGCACTATAAAGAAAGCTGCATGCCGAATCAGGTAGCAATAGGAGTGGAGAAATGTTAACTATTTAAATACGCGTCTTTTAATAAATTATTAAGAGCACATTGCTTTCAATCCTTATAGAACAAACAATATATGTACTATATCAATGCATCCTTTGCTTAATAATACTAACAATCCATCAGTAAGGAAACATAAGAAGTAGTGTTGCTAATATGGTAATAAAAAAGTAATTGATATTTATTTATTTAATTATGTAAAGTAATTAATCAAATTAAATTAAAATAATGAACTTTATCCTTCGTATTACAGCAATAAATCGGGAAAAAATAACGGAGCCTTTTGTAACTATTACCGATGGACGAATTGATTAAGATATTTTCTGATGCAGTTAACCAAGAAGGGATAATGGGAAGGAGAACTATCCACCTACTGCCTAAAGACAAAAACTAATAAATTGTATACGGATGGTTCAAAACTCATAAGGAAACAGGTGCAGCGGTATTCGAGCCAGAAGCCAAATACTGAGGGCCAATGAAAACTTACCCCAGCGTCTTCCAAGCAAAGATTAATGCTACTGGAAGATGTACTCAACTGAATCTTGACAGAAACTAGCGGAAGAAAAGCATTTACATTTTCTCCGACAGTCAAGCAGCCATAATCGCGAGTCCTAACACAATCAGATTGACATTACTCTGGGACTGCTTAGAGAACGTAAACAATCTAGACAGAGAGAACAGAGTTGTATTATGTACTAGGACACAGTAGCATCAGTGGCACCAGGAATCAGTAGTAACGAGAAAACTAATCTATTAGCAAAAAAGGCTCCCTCAGCATCGTTTGTGGGACCGGGACCATTTTACGAAATAGGACTGAGCACCTATAAAAGATAGCACAAAGACAGGGAGGTTTCCTTGAAAATTTCAATAAGCAAAGAGCAAGGACCGTGGAGGACACATGACCAGGATACAGTTAAAATACAAAAGCGACTGCAGATTTTTCAAAACAGAGAACGAAACTACGGAACGCCTGATATCCAACTGCACAGATATTGCAGCAGTTCGTCTCAGTTATTTCGGCAAAGTTGTAATTGAAGAGAGAGAAATACCCGCCTTAAACCATCACAGCTATTACAGCTTATTAAAGCATTTAGACTGGAGGGAAAGTTATAGCTGCTGGAAAATTTCATCAATTTATAGCTAGTAAGGAGGCACAATAGATCATCAGGTCACAAAGCAATATCACCGTCAACTTAAATTCTAAATTCTAACTTTTAATAATGTAACTAAACTCCAAATAAGAGAGAACCACGAACATACAAATGGTTAATTCCTTCATTTATTAATTATTACCGAAATTTGTTCCTAGTGGATATTAGCTTCATGCGGCTAGACTAGCAAAAAATTAAATGTGCAAATTTATTTTAAAATTCAATATCAAATACTCGCTCACTTGAAATTATGGGAATACAAAATTGAATTAAACAGCATCGTCGAGTATAAAAAAGAGATTTTAGATGAATAATTTGCAGAAACTAAATTAGAAAAACTGTAATTCAATTTTGTAACGTAGTTTCATAATTTTTCAGTCGACTATACCCACTAAGCAAAATACTATCGCATTAACGTTAAAATAACGTGCACATGTGTCGTGCGATGTTATTTCGATATGTGAAATTATATCGCTGTGACATCTACTTAACCTCTTATGTCCGCCTAACAAAAAAAATCACGTGAACGTTAGATTACTAACATCAATTCAACATCGGACTTATAACATCGCAGTGATGACTTGTAAATAACATCACATTGATATTGTTAGATGGATGTGATTGTAGCAACCTCAAATTGAATTGTATTCTATAATGCAAACAACCTGCAATGCAGCGACTCAAAATGAGCTCTTCACATGCTCGGCAAAATATTATTTCAAAGAATCTCCATGTGCAAGCAATATGCTTTGTCGAGTTTGTACCCGTATAATGATGCAACTCGAGAAATTCATTTGAATTCATAGTTTATTTTGCCAAGCACTTGCAGAACCCATTCCGACCCGATGCATTGCAAGCTGCTTGCACTACCGAGAATACAGCTTTATCACGAGGTATCACATAGCGATGGTAATTGGACGAATAGAGCAAAATTTGTAGCACGTTCAAGGTATCTTGAAAACATATGTGCAAAACTTTGTCATACCCAGACCTTACAGAAATCACATAGCCTTCTGTCCCTCCAAAACTATTGCGAAATTTTTAGAGACATTAAACAATATATTTCAAATATTTATTTATTCAAAATATAAAATCTATGGACATATTTATTTATATAATTTTTTATTTTGAAAGTCTTATGCGTCTTTGCTTTGCGTGGCGAAAATAGTCCATTACATATGTTTCAAAATCTCTCTCTGGTATAATTTTCAAGATCTTCGTGACTGCACCTATAAATATTTAGTTTGTCATTAAATTCTAATTTAGTTATACTTAACTGTATGTAAATGGCATTATAAAACGTAATTACATTTTAAAACTTTAATAAGTTTTAAATCTTTAACTTTTATGTTCTGGCCAGTCCAAGAAAAATGCTCTGCAATTCCATAATCAAATACACAATTCAAACATCTGTTTGTGCAGTTTCTTTCGGTATATGGTTATATCCTCCAATAAAACTGTTTATGCTCCTGAAATATGTATATGCTGTTATGTACAGATACTAAAGTTCAATACATACCTGGACGCTATTACCAGTTGCAGTTGGTCCTCACATATTTTTGCTTCAAGGGCCATCAAGTTATCCACCGACTTACACATCATTGTGTTATGGAACATCTTACATGTGACAGAAATTTTGAAATATGCTTGTACTAGGCCTGGAGAAATAATAATAATAACTGGACTTTAATTAAAGGCGATATTCATCTTCAGATGTTCTTCCACATAACCTATCATACACGACACATTTTCACAGTATGTAGCAGTAGCTTGTCCACCGGCTTGCCATATCGACATAAATACAGTTACATACCTACTCCCATTTTAACAGTTGTACAAGGCAAACATGGATTAATTTATTCCTTGGGCATTTCTCTATAATAACACCTAATACCTATACGTTTTATATATAAAATTAAATAACAAACTTACCGTTTTTTTCCCTTTATTCTAGGCAAGTTTTACAATCACCAACAAAAGGTTAACATTGAATATTATAAATATAAATGAACCGTTAGCAATTAAAAACGAAGCAGACTGATGGACTTACAATTAGTACACCATACACATCATAAGCAAAATCACAATCAAATATGGCACCATCGAGTCGGTGCGAACGGTGCCGTACCTAACATTGCATCTTCCTTTTAAACGTTTTACAAACATATAAATATTGTTATTATAAATAACATCACAGGACTACATTAATTGCATGTTCACTAAACATCTTGAAAGTTGTTAATGCGATAATAATTAAAACATATTTATTAAACGTTATTTTAATGTAACTTAAACAAACGTCTGCAGGCAGTGTCTATTTAACGTTTATTCACCATTTATGTGTAGACGTTGCTTTTTTTACATGATTTCAACTTTTTGCGACGTTAATCGAATGTTACATGTTTAGTGGGTACCTTGCTATAGTAATACATTTATTGAATCTGTGTTCGTCTTTTCGATTAATGCTGCTCACGTACATCCTCAATTCTAACAGCTCTCCGATTATTCTAAAATGTGAAATTGTATAACACACAGTTTTACGAAAGCACTGGTGCAACCTCTATTCAATGTTTGTACATAGATATATACGCAGTAATAGTCACTCTACTGCTCATTAATTCTGCATAGTTTCCTCTGTCCCGTGTGCTGTATTTTATACATTTGCAGTGGTGCTACGAATTCCATTTGCTTTATTATTTAACCGCTAGAGCTGGTATTTGTTCTATATAGTATCTATCTAATGGCGGGGCATGATGTTTTGCATTCCGAATACCTTCTTTTTTTCTAGTAATGGGTAAAATATACTAAATGCTAACTACTTGATTATCGATGATATAACGAAATTGGAACGACCAACATATACCGGTACTTTTAATTATTACCAAACAGTTGACTAGTTTTATTTGTATTAGTGTTATTGCTTATTTCATAAAAAAATGCTTAAAGGTACGGTTTAGCGAACTTGCACTTAATTAAGTCGACGATTATAACAACATCTATGATATAATTTTTAAGTGATTCTTTAAGCATATAAAATAAAGCGGGACAGGTTTGGACATGGGGCACCTCGGGACAATTCAAATTCACCGCCTTAAAGTGCTATCACAATGACACTTGCCATATTGACAGTATAATATCCTTGTACCACACTTGTACACTATAGGTCTAGTCCTTTGCATCGAAAGTGTAGCACTGAACTACACTTTACACCTAAAGTCATTCCTTTGCCGGCGTTCTACACTTTATCACTACACTTTTTCTATTCCTTTGTACGGTGTAAATTAAACCAGTGTTGTTTATCTTCACTTGGGCAGGAGTAGAAGTGAAATACACTCGACATGCGCAATTCAGTTTTACAGATATTTCATGTCAGTCATGTCACTCGCTAAGGTGAAATTCTTTTTAAGAAATGATAACGAGAATATAGATGATAATGTGTTAAAAAAATTGGCGGAAATGGGGGCGATACAGATACTGATGATGACACTGAAGTAATTATAGATACTTTGCTAAACAGAGAAAGTCGGTTATCGATAAAAAATTATGTGCAAGATGTGGCCCTCAATTATTCGGAAAGGGTGTTTGTGAAACACTTTAGAATAAGTCGGGATTTATTCCACAATTTATGTGAAAAGTATAAACAAAGTGAGGAGTATAAGACACTGGCAGAAACAAGAAGAGCCAATACCCCAGATTTTCACATTTTTTATTTCTGTGGTATGCTGAGCATGAAAGCACATCGTTTTCGGATATGAGTGATCGATTTAATATTACTACAAGTAGTGTTCATAGAATACTACATAGAATTATTCTATTTATTCGTAACTTGGCAAAGGAATTTATAAGGTGGCCCGATGACGCAGAGAAACTGATAATTTCAAATTACTACTTAAATAAGTATCCATTTCCAGGTTTAATAGGTAATACATTCAGATACAGTAGAAATTTTAAGAATTATGAGCATTTCAATTTGGGCTTAACAATTTCAGGTTGAATGTACCCCACTACTTCTCCGAATGGGTTCCATTGTGGGGTAGATTCGCACAAATGCACCTTTCTGGAAAAAATATAACTGAACGAAAACAATTGCATTTTTTT